>VCJN01002574.1:0-13595 GCA_006384855.1 Tetraselmis striata
TGTATATGTATATACTGTGTATATGCATAATATTATATATAGCGTAAGCAAATGGGGTAGTCCTTATAGTGGAAGACGGGTCAAGGCCCGCTAGTTTCCCCACTGTAGATCGAAAGGCTACACAATACGAAGAAAAACACTGGTTCCCTCGAAAGAACAGTTCCACAAGCTCAGGGTATCACAGGTCGTGAGGCACCGTGGGACATACATAACACGCTCCCATGTTCAAACGGATCAAAGGATCAAAACAAGGATCAAAAGGTTCCCTCGAAAAAACAATTTGCACAAGCTCGGGGTCTCACAGGTCGTGAGGCACCGTGGGACATACATAACACGCTCCTTGGTTCAAACGGATCAAAGGATCAAAACAAGGATCAAAAGTTTCCCTCGAAAAAACAGTTTGCACAAGCTCGGGGTCTCACAAGTCGTGAGGCTCCGTGGGGCATACATAATACGCTCCCAGGTTCAAAGGGATCAAAGGATCAAAACAAGGATCAAAAGGTTTCCACTCAGACGGATGCACAGAACAGACTCAAGCAGTCCAATGGCTCCCGGACTCGCGGACTGCAGTGCAAATGGGTTCTCTGGATCATACGATCCGGAGGACCACAGAAATGGCAGTCAGCAAGACTCAAAAAGTCGAGCAGGCTATGGGGCTCACACGGTTCACAGTTCAAAGCACAGACAGCGCGCAGCTACGTGCACATACGCACCGGAAGTTTCCACAGCGGGCTCACCGGAGAGATCGCGGCATCCATCCAGCAAAACGCCGCAGCATAACAATACTAATCCGGATCCGCTATATTATTCTCCCTCGTCTATCTGTCCACCTGCACATATATGTTTCTACATACACATACATATATACATATACATACGCAGCACCATCCAAATGTCAATAAACATCAACATGAACATAACGACACCCGCCCGCACAAACGCGCATAGCATTCCCCACATACATACGCACACACATATACATAGAAATACACACACACACACACACACACACACACACACACACACACACACACACATGCACGCCTATCACGATCTCTCGAAAAAAGATTCCAGATCGGGACATCATATCCAGTTTCCATCACACCCGCGGATCGCGGCAAATGATCAGCAAGCGCCATCCAGGGGCGACGCTACCCGGCACCAGCAAGGTTATGCGGGCGGATAAAACACCGTGTTAAGGTGTTTCTCACACATCAGGACTCAGGAGCCATGGCAAAAAAATGCCGAATAAAACTGGTCTCATCGCAAACATCAATCATCCACCTCCTTAATATCCAAAGATTTGCGGATATTCATGCTATACGGGCAGCATCAAGCCGGGATCCGGCGGTTCACACATGTTCACTGCTCCATGCCAACGGAAGGCAGGCGGCAAGCCCAAGAGAGGCAAGACCGCATTGCTCAACAAGCCGGAGGGCAGTGGCGACAAGGAAGTCACCGGAGATACCGATGATGAGATCGAGGAGATCGAGGAGATCGAGGGCACCGGGGATCCAGCCATCCGGACCACAGACGGCATGCCAGAGCTCGAGGAAGCCGAGGTCGATGCTCAGCAACGCCAATACATGCTCCAACAAGCCGAGGATAATCGCGCTGCAGATCAACTCGCCAGATCGGCAGCGGACTATGACGAATCACCCGCATGGGAAGCCAAGCATCTCGCCCAGCGCGCATTCGCCCAGATGGAGCGCATGGCGCCGCGCATCGCAGGGATCCAGATCGAGCTGGACTCCAACGAGTTCGCGGTCACCCAGCTCCAAGGCCAATTGGCAACCCTTTCCAAACGGATCATGGACATGGCGGCAGGAGTCAACGGTCCGGCCAACGGTCAACGGTTGAAAGAAAAACCGCGTGGTGCGCCAGAAACATGTGCGAAGGCGCCATGACTGGCACATGCACCCGACCCCCCGCAAGGTGTAGCTTTCTCCACCACGTCTCCCCGCTGGGGCTAGACAAGGACCAAGTGCTGACCATGATCAAGAACGGACGCGCCGTTAGGTCCAAGCACTAGATCCCCAGATGGCAGTCACATATCGGACAAATAGGTTCCACTCCCCATATGCGCCACGTGATCACCAATGCGGGCAGACTAGCACCGGCTCACAATTTGACTTTGCGCCCTGAGCAAGTCAAAGCCGGATCGATTATAGGCCTCACAGATCCACCAGTCCATTTTTTCACTGGACTCCAGATCGGCGCGCGGATCCCCATTGCAATCACGCTCACAAGCTTCTCTAGCCAACATTGATTACAAATTGCAAACGCGCCCAGCTCCCGCACACGCACAGAATATTCGAAAATAAATGATGCAAACTTGTCTTAAATCTTTACATCTTATTTTGTTTTGACCGGCATGCTCATGGATCGGTTCAATATCAAGGGATCAGATGTCTCACTGGACTTCAACACGATCTCATCATCACCGCCGCGCTGGGGCTCATGTGAAAGCGCGCTATCGATATGGTCTCCAACATGGACACCAGCGGCGGGGCAACGAATATGCACGCCACCCAAGTGGTCGCCAAAAATGACCTACCCTCCGAATCACATGGAGGAGTACAAGGGCCTCACATGGGCATCGGCCAAGGATCTGGCAAAGACCTTCATGATCAGGTTCGCGTTCACTATGGGAAAGCGCATCACGCGCAATCTCAAGATCCAGTCTCAGGCCATGGCCGCATGCTCACCAATACGAGGTAGGCGAAGGGTCCGGCGGACCCAAGACCACAGTCCCTCCCAAGCTTACGGATCATACCCGCGGATCGCTGAAGGACAAACGTTACGATCTCCGGCCAGCCGGGAAATCGGCCACGGTTGAGAGAAAAACCGCGTGGTGCGCCAAAACATGTGCGTAGGCGCCATGACTGGCACATGCACCCGACCCCTCGCAAGGTGCAGTTTCCTCCACCACATCTCCCCGCTGGGGCCGGACAAGGACTAAGTGCTGACCATGATCAAGAACGGACGCGCCGCCAGGGCCAAGCACTAGATCCCCATATCGCAGTCACAGATCTGACAAATAGGCTCCCTCCACATCTGCGCCACGTGATCACCAATGTAGGCAGACTAGCACCGGCTCACAATTTGACTTTGCGCCACTGAGCAAGTCAAAGTCGGATCAATTATAGGCCTCGCAGATCCACCAGCTCCTTTTTTCACTGGACCCCAGATTGGGCGCACGGATCCCCATTGCCATCATGCTCATAAGCTTCTCAATCTTATACCAACATTGATTACAAATTGCAAACGCGCCCAGCTCCCGTGCACGCACAGAATATTCGAAAATAAATGATGCAAACTTGTCTTAAATCTTTACATCTTATTGTGTTGACCAATAAGATGTAAACATGCCATGTGTACGACCGGCATGTTCGTGGATCGGTTCAACATCAAGGGGTCATATGTCTCACTGGACTTCAACACGATCTCCGTCATCGCCGCTGCGCTGGGGCTCATGTGCACGCGCTATCGATCTGGTCTCCAACATGAACATCAGCGGCGTGGCAACGAACATGCAAGCCATCCAAGTTGTCGCCAAAAATGAACTACCCCCTGGATCACACGGAGGAGTAAAAGGGCCTCACGTGGGCATCGGCCAAGGATTTGGCCAAGACCTTCGTGGTCAGGTTCGCGTTCATTATGGGAAAGCGCCTCACTCGCAGTCTCAAGATCCAGTCTCAGGCTATGGCCGCAGCTCCCCATTACCAGGTGAGCGAAGGATCCGGCGGACCCAAGCACCATGGCCAAGCACTAGATCCCCGGACTCGCAGTCACAGATCTGGCAAATAGGCTCCCCTCCACATCTGCGCCACGTGATCACCAATGTAGGCAGACTAGCATCGGTTCACAATTTGACATTGCGCCCTGAGCAAGTCAAAGTCGGATCAATTATAGGTCTCACAGCTCCACCTGTTCATTTCACCGCAGTAAGAGATTGGGCGCACGGATCGCCGCCGTAAACACGCTCATAAGGTCCTTTCCCCCAAATCAATTACAAATTGCAAAGGCGTCCAGCATCCACACATGCACAAAACGTTCAGGAGAAATACAAATCTCTCCACAGACACAAAGTATGCGCGCGGCGTTCCATCATATAATCACGCCGCTAATTAAAAGAGAACACAAAGCGCGCACTGGCCATCTATATCCAGACCACGGAATCAAGCAGCAAGAATTGATCACTGAAGACCACATGTTCGCTGTGCCGGCTACGCACAGCTCCAAACATGGGCAACAAGGATCCAGTCATGCAGCGCATTCTCAGTCAACATGGATGCCTGCTAGAAACAGCTACCGCTTGGGGCCGAGGATTTTCTGTACTAGATATCGGCGCTGGCCAGATCGTGCCATTTTATAGCTCTCCACACAGCAGGAGGACAGTCCAAAAAAATGCCATGACATCAACGACAGAGCCAAGGATCTCACGGCATGGCGGCTCCAGCAACTCCTGCAAGATGCACCATCGCAATGGGATGCCAACTCGCTCAGCCATTGGGAGTGAGCTATCCCTAAGGATCTCAAGGAGTTCGCCGCCTAGGCGGAGTACGTGTTCAGCCAGATCAAGGACTCATTGCCGAGCCTGGCGATCGCAACTATACTGTGCGTAGACACGTCACTGGCTGGCGACGGTTTGGGTCTCAGAGGCCACCGATTTGGAGGCCACCAAGGTTTGGTGTTCAAACTCATGGTGGTCATGCGGGCCCTCCGAAGCGCTTACACGGCGGCAGGATGGAAGCCCACAACACCTGGGGACGCGCCGTTCGCGTGGATACTGGAAACATCATCCATCTTCGAGACGGGTACTCGACCGCTCATCTTGGAGGCCAAGCAAGTGTTCACCCACCTGCTCGGAAACCCGGTGCAACCGGACGCGGCAATGGCGGGACCGAGCGCTTACCGCAAAACCATGCTCTTCTACAACACGGGGACGGAGGACCACTTCGATTCCATCCAAGGCTGGACCCCAGTCCCAATGATCCGATCACCTCCAAGCATGTCCGCCGCCCAACTATAAGCTGCAGATGTTATGTACTCTACACTGCTGTACTTTGTACTGCGGGAGCCGACGAAGGAGCGAAGAACTGGCGACTGAGACGGACGAGAACGAGTACAAGCCAAGCGAAGTACGAGTATGAGCATTGCAAGTGCGAGTACAAGTGAAGGCGAAGTACTGGTACGAGGACGACGAGGCGTCAGTACGAGCGACTACCAGGCGACTAGTAGTGCAGGACAGTATTACGAGTACCCACATGGGGTGCGAGTAACCTGTACTTACGCCTGCGTACCAGCAGGAGCGCGATTGTCGTACGCTATGGTGTCACCTGCTAGGGGATGATGATACCAAGCGTTAGATGGAGCGCTGCCTTAGTGAGTATTAGTAGTAGGTACTAGAGCCTACTAGAACTATCTAGAATGCTATAGCACTTGCTATAGCAATAGTAGTCAGATATTATATCACTGTGCTGCGGACAGACGAAGGTGCTAGGAACCGTGTCTGTACTTAGTAGTGTATGACTAAAATAGCGACGGGCCGCGGATTAGGACCGGACACGTCGATTTTAGTATGAGTCTAGTAGTTACACGCAGCACAAGTGGCGGAAATTGGATCGGTACACAGCGCACGGAATGACGGAAACCAGCGACTATAAATAGGCCGGCAAAACCACCGCCGGGCCAGTCACCCAGGTTACCGGCATTCCGGTACTGCAAGAATCCCTTTTCCCAAATCTCTGCTCATTATTCCTGGCCGTGTGGAATAACGATCCAATGGGCCCTCGACACAGCTCCTGCTTTAGGACTATCTATGGCTAGACGACTATTCGGCCTAAGTCCTAAGGGGGCTGTAACACTTGGTTTCGGAGCGGTGACCGGAGCACATGGTTCCGGATTCCACAAGAGAAGCGGCATAGCGACGAGAGCGAGAGGCGAGATAGGGACAGAAGAAGACTTCAGATGTCAAGGATCCTATGGCGGGGACGCCCACCGAGGATGCGCACCGGCTTTGATAGATGGAGTCAAGTTCGACGTGGCGAGCACGATGTAGCGACGATGAGGAGGATGCGACAACGAGCGAGCGAATTTATGAACTAGCGAAGGGACGAAGATCGCGAGTACCAAGGAGCAGCCGAACGTTCGATCTGAGATGTGTAACGATGACGCTGCAAGCTGCGAAGCCATGAGGGCGGAGCAACGTGCGACTCGCGACCCCAGCTACAGTTCCGACGACACGAGTTGGCGATGGCGCGACATCGACCAGAATCGACCTGTATCTGCCGTTATCTGTACAGTACTGGTAACGAGCAGGTATTGCGAACGAGAAGAACCGCAGATATTTTTTTCTGCGCTGAAGAATGAACCTGCCACATGAAAATCGAACTCAGAAGACAAAGAAGACAGAACAGCTGTGGTTACCGGTACAACCATGAGGTGCTGGTACGATTAATTTCGTACGCGAGTACAAAACAGCTGCAGACTCAGATTCGAGGAAAGCGCTGCGAGATTATGACATGAGCCGTCAGGTGAAAATCCTGGGTGACCACGGCTCAATGTCCGGACGCGCGCATTTCTCTCGACATGATGCGGTATGGCGGAGGAGACCCTGCTGCCTGCTGCCAAGACAGAAGACTCGACGACGGCCAACGCGACGATGGCGCGATGGGAGTTGCGAAGAGGCGACCGAGATGCGGCGCGTTACCTACCTGTTCTATACCGAACGAAGCGCGTCGTACCACAGTAGGACCTCCGAAGCAGCGACTACGAATCTACTACTGTGGAGGCCAAGAGTGCAAAATACAGGGGAAACAGGAGGATATTTGCACGAGTATGTCTACGACTCATTGCATCAGAACCGAAAACAGTATCACCGGTATGGGACGGAGATATTGTACTCTGCTGCGATGAGTAATCGGCTACGACTACAAATGGCGAGGAGATATTCGGTATGGGACGGTTATCTACTTGCGGAAGCACTGTAAGGTACTGGCCGATGATTCCCTCTACCAGCCCTGCTACGAGCTTTGACCGAAATCGAGAGTAGAAAAATCCGTGGACGACATGCGACTACGGTTCAGCGAGTGAGCGACTGCGAGCACGAGTGCTGTATCGGGCGTGACATGTGACGCACCGACGACATCGCGAGCAGCGACGACCTACTGCTAAGCGATGAGCGACACCGAAGCGCTGCGTGCCGATGCCGACACCGTTGAGAAGATGCGAGCCTGCTAACTCGGCGAACTGCGACGCGAGAGCCTATGGTATATGATCTTAGACCACGACTACGCGAGTGTGCGTTCCGATGGCGGGAGCGATGGCGCACACGCTACGAGTCAATGGGGACTTGCGACAGTTCGACGCGACGAGGCTGAGCTCGAAGAATGCTGCATTTCTGTGGCTACCCACCGAACGACACCTATCGGTGCCATTGGTGGCGATTTGCTGCAACTTGCTGCACCACCAGATGATGCTCGACTATGAGGATTTTTTTTTTCCGAAGAGACGGGTGTCACCACCTGTACATATCTGTACATATTCTGGCTACGCGACTCTACAACGACGACCGAGTTCTGCTGAACGTACTGGCGAACAGCGCGGCCGCTGTTCATTAACAGGGTGAGAGTGTTATGTACTCTACACTGCTGTACTTTGTACTGCGGGAGCCGACGAAGGAGCGAAGAACTGGCGACTGAGGCGGACGAGAACGAGTACAAGCCAAGCGAAGTACGAGTATGAGCATTGTGAGTGCGAGTACAAGTTAAGGCGAAGTACTGGTACGAGGACGACGAGGCGACAGTACGAGCGACTGCAAGGCGACTAGTAGTGCAGGACAGTATTACGAGTACCCACATGGGGTGCGAGTAACCTGTACTTACGCCTGCGTACCAGCAGGAGCGCGATTGTCGTACGCTATGGTGTCACCTGCTAAGGATTTGAGGATGATGATACCAAGCGTGAGATGGAGCGCTGCCTTACTGGATTGTTAGTAGTAGGTACCTACTACTAGTAGGTAGAGCCTACTAGAACTATCTAGAACGCTATAGCACTTGCTATAGCAATAGTAGATAATATAACATCACTGTGCTGCGGACAGACGAAGGTGCTAGCAACCGTGTCTGTACTTAGTAGTGTGTGACTAAAATAGCGACGGGCCGCGGGTTAGGACCGTACACGTCGATTATAGTAGAAGTCTAGTAGTTAGACGCAGCACAGGTGGCGGAAATTGGATCGGTACACAGCGCACGGAATGACGGAAACCAGCGACTATAAATAGGCCGGCAAAACCACCGCCGGGCAAGTCACCCAGGTTACCGGCTTCCGGTACTGTAAGAATCCCTTTTCCCAAATCTCTGCTCATTATTCCTGGCCGTGTGGAATAACGATCCAATGGGCCCTCGACACAGCTCCTGCCTTAGGACTATCTATGGCTAGACGTTTATTCGGCCTAAGTCCTAAAGGGGGCTGTAACACTTGGTTTCGGAGTGCTATAGCGTTCTAGATAGTTCTAGTAGGCTCTACCTACTAGTAGTAGGTACCTACTACTAACAATCCAGTAAGGCAGCGCTCCATCTCACGCTTGGTATCATCATCCTCAAATCCTTAGCAGGTGACACCATAGCGTACGACAATCGCGCTCCTGCTGGTACGCATGTGTAAGTACAGGTTACTCGCACCCCATGTGGGTACTCGTAATACTGTCCTGCACTACTAGTCGCCTTGCAGTCGCTCGTACTGTCGCCTCGTCGTCCTCGTACCAGTACTTCGCCTTAACTTGTACTCGCACTCACAATGCTCATACTCGTACTTCGCTTGGCTTGTACTCGTTCTCGTCCGCCTCAGTCGCCAGTTCTTCGCTCCTTCGTCGGCTCCCGCAGTACAAAGTACAGCAGTGTAGAGTACATAACAGCAGACAGTGGAGTCATGGCACATCACGCTGCGCTACCTGCACAACACCTTGGGCAGTCCCGTGAAAATGTCACCCGAATATATGCGCTCCAAGGACCCATACGCTTTCAAACGCCACCGGCACGGACGGGGCAGACACGGCGCGGGAGTAGTTCTCACCCGCGATCAACCAAGCGGCGCATGGATACCAGCAGAGCCGCCAGTCCATCAGATCGAGCTCTCAATGGGGTTCCCCAGAAATTCCAATCTGCAGGCAAGATGCCGCAGCAGCTCAGCTCAACCAGGAGAGCTAATCGCCGATAACACCGACCTCCCCGCAACGCGGGAGCGGTGCGAATTCTACGGAGACGGATGGGACGCAACTCTGTCCATCAGATTATGAACAACCATACTCAATCGGGACTCCCCGCCGTCGAATCGGCCGGACCCAGATCAAACTATCAGAGACCACAAGCGCCGCGCGCATGGTCCAGATCATGACGCAAACGCCCCGGTTAACAAGCGCCACAGATCCGGCGCCGCCACGCGCGGCCCCGGGGGGCGCACCCAGCCAGGTCGCAACCCCCAGCAGGAATCCAGGGACCAAAACAACCTGCTCCAACCAGTCGTCAGCCGCAAAGCGCACTGCGACGGGCCCAACATGCAAAGCAGTTCCAGCCCCGGCGGGGCGGTCGGAGATGGCAAGCGCATCTGGCAGCGCCAGCAGGGACTCATCGTATGCGGGGACGCATAAGCCATCGGATTCGGCGCAAGGGTGGTTAACCCATACGGAAACTTCGAGGGTGAGGGCAGTCCCGTCACACGAGCAGCTCCAGCAATGAGGCACACCGGTATTCCAAACCACGTTCACAGAGGCGCTACGAAAAGCCGCCGAGGATCAGTCTTATCCCAGCACCGAGCGGGAGCTCGATTGCTTACTGGTATTTCTCCGCATCGCACTGATCGGGATGCCGCAGTTGCTACGCCACTCCGCCATGCTCTACCTGACGGACTCCCAGAATACATAGACATACATCAAGCGCATGCGAGGCGGACCACGGGTGTTTCACATCGTGTGCGAGATATGGCAGCTCTGCCTCTTGCACGAGATCGATCTGCAGATCAAGTGGCTGCCACGCGAGCACGCCCTCATGCAATGCGCAGACGATGAGTCCAACGAGGAGGACCCATCGCAATGGGCGCTCAGTCCATGGCACACCGAGCTCATCCAACAACGCAGGCCGGTGGCGAACATCGCATCGCAACAGAAACAGATTCTGGACGTTTTCGGCAATGAGGTCACCGCCAAATCTGAGCATTTCTTCTCTCGAGCTCTCTGCCCGGCACGTCAGGCATCGACGGGTTCACACAGGCGTGGTTCACGTCAGCGGTCCCTAAGCCGCTCTGCTGGGTCAACGGACCGTTCACCCACATGACACGCGTCATCCAAAAACTAATTGATGAACGCGCCTACGCAGTGCTCATATTCCCAGATTGGGCGGCAGGCTGGCGGGCAATGCTCAGCGCACTCCCAGTCCGCGACGCATTTACGTTGCCAAAGCAAGACGCCGGAGGCGCAAATCAATTGCTGTTCAAGCCGGGCTCACGGGTTCCGCGCAAGGCGCGCGAGGCGGGATTGAAATCCCAGCCAAATTATGAGGGTGTCGCGATGTTGTTCATTTGGGACAACAGCGGTTGGATTACATCATGGCGCGAGGCGCGCTAAGCATGACGGGGTTAGATCTAAGGACTCAAAGGCCTCGAAAAACTCATCCTCGGCATCAGAGTTAGCCTCATCATCCGACCCTAGTTCCATTTGCACTAGACGGGCGGGGTGCACATAGCCCAATGTTGTCCTCACATGGCGATGGCGCCCATGGGAAGCCTGCGTAACACTCTCACCTTCCACAACAACGTTATGCTGCAAACGGCCACGTTTCACACCGTGCAGAGTGTGGCCTTTATACAAAGCAGCGGCACGCAAGTGCCCCTTGAATCGGAAGGTCATAGAGGCACTGCTCATGCCATGGGCCCGAAATCCAGCCGGACGTCCAGCGGCCAGGGGACGAAACAGAAAGTCCGTCAAAGGCCACCCGGCATCAGCCATGGCGGTCGCATACCGGCCTAGCCGACGGAGCAGGCAAAGCGACTCACTTCCCGGGGGCAGCAGCTCCAGCTCCATGACGCCGCTGTGAGCGGTAAGGTCCCCCTTGGTCCCGTAACGGGGCTCTGCCAAAACACGGTCATCCACGGTCAAACGACCGGCAACGATCGCGTCCCACGCAGGGCGCAGATCCACACCGCGCACCAGGAAATCTGTTAGTTCCATGGTGCCGACCTCAAAACCACGGGCGGCGGTCTCACACAAATACAACACGATGCAAACATCGCGATGCACCGCGGCAATGATCACCAAGTCCGCAGCAGTCCGCAAGATCAGACCATCCATGAACTGGACTAGCTCCGCCAGGGTCGCATAGTCCAACGGCACGGCGCCACTCTCCACATACCCCAGCTCAACAAGGGCACGCTTATAACCGCCCATGTATTTGACGACGCTCACGGCATACACGGGGTTGGCATGCTTAGGCACGCCCAGCTCACGTAGGGTTGTCGCCAGTTGCGACACGGCATGCCGCAGATATCCCGGGGAAGCAGGTTGGCTCCCGTCACGCATCAGCTTGCGCCCATGATGATGGCGATGCCAATATTCCGCGAAGAATATAAGCACATCCCACCCGGTGCAGGTCTCCGGGGTAGGAGTCAACGGCGGAGGCACAGTGCTCGCCCATGCCTCGAATTCTCACAGTATCCCGCGACGGCGCTGCGTAGTCCCATGCCTCTCGCAACGGGAGGCCACCCGCGCGGCGGAAGTCAGAGCATCAGCCGAGCGAGGGGCATACTGCTGCACGGGAGCCGGGGCAGCCGCCACCGCAGAGAGCGGAGAACTGCCGCCAGCGCCGCGTCCGCAGTCGCTCACGCCTTGAGGCGCCAAAAAGGCGCTGCGTTGCATCACTCACAGGGACTGCACGCAGTCTTGACTGCCCTATTGGGCGGAGATCAGAAGGCGGCAACGCCATTTAGTCAGCTCCGTTCGCCCCGTTTTATATATTCCGGCAAGTCCAGCCACAAGGCAACTGGGAATATAGGGAAGATTACGGCAAGCAGCATCAAGGCCGAAATACACACCAAAAGGGCTAAGAAACCCAAATTGGGGCATAAATTGGGAAGGTCGACGTGTATTTCAGCAAGATCACCAGCCGCAGCAAAGAGGCCAGATAACTGCATCATGCCCTAGGGGCTGTAGCAGTGGCCTAGGCGGACAAGAGGCAGAAGTTGAGGGCAGAGTATGATGACCCTAGGAAGGGTACCACACCCCCCCAACTAAGTCGGGAGACAAAAGCAGATTCGAGTTCGGCATTCAAAAGGAATAAATAAATGCAGACACCGCAGGATGCGAACGGGAACCCTGGGGGGGGGGGGGGGGGTCACAACCATATGCGGATGGGGAATGAAAAGATCAGGACTCATCAGACCGCGCAAGGGCGCCGGAGAAAAGTAGATCCAAAGTCGGGTTGCGGGAATCCACATCGGTTAAATGAGGATAAATCATGGCAATAAACGAGGCACCTGCCATAATTATCAGAAAAAGTGTTGTTACTAATTTTCGGAGTTGCGGAGTTCTCCGGGTTCGGCAAAAAGGGATTGCACGAGGTCATTCAGACGTTGGCTCCATCAGGAGAAGATTGTCCGAAGAAATGCATGCATATACCCTGTCACTGGACTACGGGGGGCACCCAATCTGAAATTTAGAAAAGTTAACCAGGGCTACGGCGGATACCGGAATCTAGTACAAAAATTTCGGGCATTACATGAACCGGAAAAGGAAGGCCAGGGGCATGCCAAAAAGGGCAAGCCCAGATTACAAGAGGTACCAACTGCGACAGTCTCAACAGGATAGAGACCGCAGGGACAAACAAAGGTGGGTGTGCAGTGGTGGTGCAAAGGCGAGAGGCTACTGTGTTTTCAGAATACAATCATTGTTACAAGTTGTCACCACCCGCTGCTACAAATAATCTAGCTATCGTCGGCACTGGCCATCAGGCCATGCCGACCACTAGCAGCACGCCCACTGCCAAGGGCGTCACCATGGAGAATCAGACAGTAGGCAGAACGTCAGCCCCGTCATTGTACGGCAATACATAACACATCCCCTGCACTGTCAAGGATAGCATATATCTGACAGACAAGAAGATATATTATATATAATACAGCAGGCCGATATACGAGTACTCGTGCGCGTGACATGCGCGCACTCGTACTCTAGTACCCGTAGAATGTACATCATTCAGTGGTACCGGCTCTCGTACTGTATTATGCCAAAGATAGCGCATGACAAGTCACAATACAGTATAACTGTCACACTACATCTCTCCCCCCTTGGACAACTAAAGCAGTATTCAATTTGCAGTTGGAATCCTAGCCGGATATTTAGCCGCATGTTGCAGAAATTCATCTGACTCAGCAAATTGCAGCCACATCGGCGTATCCAGAAAACCTTGCAAAGCAACAGTTCGTTTTACATCAAACAAACGATGCCAAACAGGTGCAATAGTTTTATCTGCAAAGTGCACCAAAAATTGCAATTGAGTACCCCTGCGTCCTGGCATCAAGCCAACTTTGACAGCAGATATTTT
>VCJN01002576.1:0-65643 GCA_006384855.1 Tetraselmis striata
ATTGTCCGGTCATTGACATCAAATGATACACATGCACGCCTGCCTGACGTTAATTCACCCCCCCCCCCCCCCCCAAAAAAACAACAGCCATGCACACGCGCACACTACCACAATCAAATCGAATTCTCCGGCCTTTGCTCGCGGACTGAGTAGGATCCGGCCAATGCTGCTCTGTTGGAAATTGAAATCTGCCATAGGCACATGGCACAGGTTTGGCAGCCATGATGTGCTGTAGCAGCTACTAATGCCAGCAAGCGGACAACGCCTATCAGCGCCACGTCTACCGCCCATGCAAGATGTGCGATCTGGGCAGGTGCGAATGCTTTACGATCAAAAGCCGTGCAATCACAGGGTGGCCTACTCGCCAGAGAGCAGCGCGTAGGAGGATAGTATGCCGCAGGATTACTGCCTTAATTTCTGCCACCAAAAACACCAGTGAGATTGTGTGGGTACGCGCCCGCAGCGAGATAGTGGAGCATTACCTAGTCAGTACCCTATACTTATTTGATACCCCTCCACATTAGTATGGGTTTCGCGTATCCAATCGACATGACCGTACTACCAACAGTGAGGCTGACCCGCGCGCGCACACATGTCACTAACGGTACAGTATTCACCGTGCACAGGGTTACATATTGCTGTTATGCCCTGGTAAAGATGCGCCTGATGGCACTAGCGCCACATGCTTTGCTTTGCGGAACCCAACATACGCTTGCTTGGCAACGGCTAACGCCGCGACGGACGGATGGGTCTAGCGCGCCTTGAAAGCGTTTGTCCGAAAGAAGCGTACCGTTAGTGACATGTGTGTGCACGGGCGGGCTCAGCTTCAATGTCGCTACGTATGGTTGTGTCGATTGGATGCCGATGCTGATTATGACTATAAACCACCGGCATAATTTGGGCACGGAGTCTACTGCTGCAATCGTTACATGCGCATGCATGAGACAGTTCTTGCGCCTTCCTAGCCGGGAGCGACGCCCATCATCTATGGTAGCGGTTCTCTGCGCGCTCATTGTACGCTATCGTCAGCCAAGTGACACACCAATGACCAGCGTGCCCGGCGGCTACGCCTCAATTGTTTGTTGGTCGTGGACACGTCAACAATGCGTTGTTTGAAAATGGGATTGAGCCTGGCGCATGTATCCATATCACATGTAAGAAGGGCATGTGCCAAGCATGATGGGTGATTCTTGTGCCTGTGCACCCAACCCGCCACTCGGTGTTGGGCATTGAGACATGTGTGGGATAAAGTTCGAGCTCATGCTGGCAATCACATGCTCGAAAATATATGCGCACAGCTGTTTTCATTTGGCTGCAGTATTACCTTCATCATTTTTTAAATACTTCAACGGCCGCGTTTATCCCCAGCAGATATGCAATCAGTATAACTGCGATTATATGATGAACAATCTGTATACTCTCTCTGCTCTCATTTTTTATTCATCATTATATATTTTTCGGCAAGTGGTTACAGAGATATGGCAGATACAGAGTCCAAACAAGCAGTGTATTGTAACCCTGATGCAACACAAAATTTGGTTGCTACCGCATCACCACGCGTACCCACTGTTCTTGTGTTAGTACACGGCTGTCCACACTACGGGTACCATCAGCACGCCACACATGTATCATGATATGTGAAGTTTCATGGTGTCACCGTTCCAGCTCGTCGACGAAGCCCCTTGGGTATCTGCCTACACCACCCCAAGACTTTTTAACTTTGTCATCATAATGAGCGCGCGAAAAAGGCCTATGACTAAATATCTATGTGGGGAGGTGGATTGCACGGCGCCGTCGTTGCTTCTTGCGCAAGTAGCATCACGACGTTGCCCGCGCGAGCGACAATTATATCGACGATAGTGGGGTGAATATTGTATGTATAGGAGCTGCTGTTTCTTTCTATCCACACAGGTTACACGTGTTACACCAGGTTACACAGCACGCCGCCTAATAAAAGCGGCGCGCATCCCACACGAGGCGGGATGTTTTTTTCCGCCCCAGGGACAGGACCGGCATCAGTGAAACCCCTGCATGCATCAGCGTCTGCGACGGCCGTTTGGGTACCACGTGCTGGTATTGTTTCTTACATAAGGGCTTCCACGTGCTGGTCGAGTCGTATATAGAGTAAAGCCGCTAGAGGGTAGCTCCATGCGAGTGTCTGACAAGCCCATCGATTACTAACGCGTTTGAAAGTTGAAACGCGAGGCGGGCCGATAGCGTCCTGTTGAACAACGCTGCGCTTCTGCTGGAATAGCCGGTTTCGGGCGAACCCCCCCCCCCCCCCCCCCCCCCCCCCCCCCCCCCCCCCCCCCCCCCCCCCCCCCCCCCCCCCCCCCGTTACCACCCCGCGGCAAAATTCGCAGCCGAGCTGTGCAACGCCGGTAGCGTTTGCCCTGTCGTCATCGCGCTCGTGCAGTGTCTGACGTGCAGGCGATCAGGCTACCCGTGGGGAGAAGTGAGTAAACAAAGGGGACAATAGTATTACTCCTCGCCGGCCTGCTACAACTCGGCAGCGCGGGGACGAGAGGAGCAGCCGGAGCCGGAGGGGCAGGTAGGGCTGCCTGCGTGCTCGCATGCGGCTGTCACGCAGCCGGGAGTCGCTGCCGCGAGTGCCGTCCGTTGGACGGCCGCCGCCGGCGCCGCGCGCCCGCCGAGCGGGCTCCGGCCCCCTGCGCCCTCCCGCCGCGTCTTCGGGGGCCGACACGCCCTCTCGCGCCGCCGTCCGCTGCTGCACCCCTACCCGCTTGGCGTCCGCCTGCTACTACGCCGCCTTCCTCGCCACATTTGCGCTCTTCGTCAGCCTGGAGGCGCGCCGCGGCGGGCAGCTGCCGGACGGGTCCGCGGCGGCGCAGCAGCAGCGGCACGCGGTGGTACTGAGCGGCAGCGCCGGCGGGGCGGTGCTGCAGGCGCAGGCGCAGGCGCAGGCGGGAGGACAGCCTGCACAGCCACCGCCGCAGAGCGACGCTGGCGTGCTG
Organism: Tetraselmis striata; assembly: GCA_006384855.1. Lineage (NCBI taxonomy): Eukaryota > Viridiplantae > Chlorophyta > Chlorodendrophyceae > Chlorodendrales > Chlorodendraceae > Tetraselmis > Tetraselmis striata. Next base: position 2,976 of record VCJN01002576.1, read on the forward strand.
CGGGAATCCAATCCCCAACAGCAGGCACGTCCCAGCCCGAGCCCTCTCGCTGGGCGACACAGACGATACCAGCATCATATCAATGGAAAACCATGTCTTTCATGTGCAGTTTTAGCTAGCTTCAAGAGGTAAATGCGTCTGAATACCCCTTAGATAATTCCCACCACCTGTACTGCGACTGCGAATGAGGGGCAGCAGCAGCAGCAGCAAAGAAACAGCGGCAATAAGACCAGAGCTAAACAGCCATCTACATGCCATTATTCTATTTTGATATATCTTATCATGATTGCCAATCGTCAATATAATATTTCGATGTTTCGATATAACATCCAATTAAAGCTTCTCTATATCATCACCTATCTCGCGAGGCAATTCACCACGGCGCTCACCCTGCTTCCACCCGCCTGCGCGCCCCCTCCAGGTGGCTGCCGCCCAGGATCCCTACGAGTACCATCCGCTGCTGCGCCGGGATGGGCCGGTGTTCCGGTTTGGGGGTGGGGTGGCGCAGCACCGCAAGGAGGGCAGTCCACGCAGCTCCCTCCGCGAGGCAGCCCCGCTGCGCCGCCCCCCGCAGCCAGCGCACCCCCAGCCCCAGCCCCAGCGAGCGGCCGCCACGCCCGGCGACCCGGCCCACGCAGGCCGCTCCGCCCAGAGACGCGGCGGCGCGCCTGGCAGGCGGCAGCGCTGCGACGAGTACGGGTAACCTGATGCCGGCAGTGGGCGAGCCGGGTGACATGGCGATCCAGTTCCCGCCGCGGTGCGTCAGCGCCCCCCCCCCCCCCCCCCCCCCCCCCCCCCCCCTCCCCCTTCTCCCGGCATGCACCCGGCAGCGCCACCCTAGCAACCCCCACCGATGAGGCTGCCCCTAAAGAGACCTGGCACCCAGCCGATGAGGCATGGCGGCCGTAATCGTGTAGGGTAGCGCATCGGCGAGCCGCCGACGCTGCGACGGTTCCAGTAATCCCATGCAGTGGGCGGCGAGCGCACAGGCATGCACACCATTCCGGGCCATCAGGGGCACCTCGTCACGCCCGGCGGGGGTTGATCCGCTTCGGACTGGTTGGCGCCACTTCCCGCCTCCATCACCGCTCACGCGACATTGAGCGGCCCGCGGTGGCGAGCGGCATTGAGCGACATTGCTGCCAGCCCGAGTGCACGCACCCCGGTCCTCGCACCGCCGGATGGGCAGGCTAGCAGACCATCAGTCCCCTGCCTGCCTGCCTACTGGCAGCTCCGGACTGGGCGAGCTCTCAAACCCCCTCTCCCCCCCCCCCCCCCCCCCCCCCCCCCCCCTTGCCCCTTGGCAACTCCTCCCTGGTGGCCTGACAGGTTCCCGGTGCAGCATGAGGCCGAGCTGGAACCGGAGGTGCTCCGAATGTGCGAGAAGGTGACCAAGCCGCCGCTGTGTTGGTTGATAGCTGGCCAGTGAATTATAGACAGAGCTGGTGACAATGCGGGCGATGAAAACGGATTGCCATGCCCCGGCCCAGCATTTGACTGTGGGCACCGACTCGCTTATTATAGACCGAAATACTTAAAGAAGAACCCCCGCAAAGAACCCGCACTTATTCCCACAATTGAGGTGTCAGCAAAGTTCTTAATTCCACGAAGAATCCGCGGTTTTTTGTCTGGACCTGGGCTAGGGAGGGCAGGGCGTGTTTTTATACATTTAGTTGTTGTTTGGGCGTCCGCAGATGGTTTCAGCAAGTTGGGGGTGGGACCGAGGGCGGGTGGTTTCCTGCACACGCTACCCAATGGCTGAGCCCCCCCCCCCCCCCGCGGGCCCCCATGTGTTGCTTCCGCCTCCGCCCTGGCCTGGTTGCGCAGACGCTGTGGAACACGCGCGACACGACCGTCACGCACCTGCCAGACAACACCACCTTTGTCATCACCGGCGACATCAACGACCTCTGGGTGCGCGACTCGTGCGCGCAGGTGAGTGCGCCCCCCGCCCACCCCAGACGGAGCAACACCGGCCACCGCACCGAAGCCCCCTGGAGGAGCTCCTCATCCAGACAACATGCTCACCTTCTCACCCCTTCTCCTCCCGATGGGAAGGGGGGAGAGGCTAAGCCCCTGTCAATATGAAGCTAAGCCTCCTCTTCTCCAGGCGTTCTGATGGTTGTGTGGCCCAACCTGACCACTACCTCTGCACTGATAGAGAGGCTGAAATTGGCCGCACCACCAGGGCATGGCATTATGTCTGCGCCAGTCTGGCATTGTCCTGTCGGCATTGTGGTTCCAGTGACCTCACTTCTGAAGGGTGTGGGTCATCCGGGGAGGAATCATCGCCCGGAGCGTACTTTATTGCAATCACGGCGGCGCGGCTGGAGTGCAGTCCACGTGCTGCACGAGAGGCGGAGGGAGGGGGGGGGGGGGGGGGGGGGGCGGCGCAAGCACCCGCAGCACACCAAGCACAGCAGACTCCGTTGTTGTTGGTGGTGTTGTTGAGAGTCTAGTTCTTGTTGTCTTCAAATGGTTGTGGTTATCATTCCGCCTGAAGATATCACCCTGACATGGAGCATGGCAAAACACTGCCCCTTATCCTCCGGGAAAGGCAGCACCCAACTTCCTACCCCTTCCCCCCTTCCCCCACCGTCAGTCCCGGGCGCCAGGCTGAGCCCCCACACACCCACTCTTTGGCGCAGGTGCACCCATACATCAAATTTGCGCCACGCGAACCAAGCCTGGCGCGCCTACTTGAGGGCCTCATCCGCAAGCTGGCCTTCTACATCCAGTACGACCCCTACGCCAACGCCTTCCGCGTGGACACCTTGTACGAGTTCAGCGAGGCGCAGAAGGCCATGGGCCGCCACGGCTACATCTCCACCTGGGACTATGAGCTCGACTCGGGCGCGTACTTCTTCCGCCTGCTCTGGACCTACTGGTGCGCCCCCTCGTCCCGAGTGCCCAGCCACCCCTCAATCGGGACGCAGGCATGCGTGCAACCCCTCAAGCTGCGACCCGTTCTAGCTCCTGCGCCTGGCCACTCAGCTCGTGTGTTGCGGTACCAACTCCCGCCGTTCTGCGCCGCCCCATGGGTTGTCGCTCCCCTCCTTCACGTGCCTGTCATCGCCATCCAGTTGGTTGCCACATCTGCCGTGTAGCCGTGCGTAGACGATGTAGACTACGGCTGCCGATGCACTCATAAGAACCCACATTATAAGCTTCAAAATTGGGCTTGCATGTAGCCTACAAAAACATTGCCTCTACTTTTGCTCTCGCTTCGTCTACATTCGCCCCTGGCAGGCAGGGTGGGCTCTTATTTGCAGTGCTCTTAGTACTGCGCCGGCACACGTATGTACTGCCATGTCGTGTCAGTGCCCTCGGCTTTGCATGAACACCTGTTGCCGTTCCGCTGCTGGGGAGCTGCAACTGCAAATGCGCAACTCATGTGCGGTATAGACACGATGCAGTCTGCTGAGCGCATGGCCGGGCAGCGATGAACTCGTGTCTCCAAATTTCCCTGTGTTGTCAGACACATTTTCTGCATAGAATTCTTGTTCCGCCGACGTTGAGCGCACATGCCCTAACAAAGTACGCCCTGTGAGATTCGATGCTTTGCTGAATCACACCCCTCTGTGCCCTGGGCGCGCCTGGCAGGAAACACATGCCAGGGGCGGCGGTGCTGCGCGATGACGCGGTCCTCAAGGCTATCGATATCCAGGTGCTCCCTTCCCCCCCCCCCCCCCCCCCCCTCCTCGCTCTGCCCCTGCGTCGATCATACCCGACCGGAGCAGTCCCCCCCCCCCCCCCCCCCCCCCCCCCCCCCGCCCCCTCCCAGCGGCAAGACTTGTGCCTGGCAGGGTTGTCTGCGTACCTTTTCCGATGTTTCTCTTGTGCCGCCATGCCAATGCCGATCCCAATGCCGGTGCCGGAACTGGCTGATGGCCGGCGGCGTAACGCTAAAACCCGGACAGTCAGCAACTAGGCCCAGCATGAGGGCTGTTACGCGGATCCGTGCGCACCACAAACATGTCTGGTGTTTACGGCTGGACCACCCCTCCCCATGACAACACCCTCCCCCTGCGCCCCACCAGCTCAATGTCTGGGAGACAGAGCAGTGGCACGAGGACCGCGAGGCCATCGCACCGGGGTACCACCGACTGTACAGGTGGGTGCTAACCCCCCTTCCCCCCCCCCCCCCCCCCCCCCCCCACAGTCCACATACATGTGATCATATACAGCTCATGTACGGTCACGTGCATGTGTGTGTGTGTGTGTGTGTGTGTGTGTGTGTGTGTGTGTGTGTGTGTGTGTCACAACAATTGGGAGTCCCCTGACTGTACGAATGCCGGGCGCCGTTGCCAATAGCCTCTGAGTCATTCTCTTCCCACCACATCCTCTTGTGTCGGGGGGGCGTTAGTACGGGTGCCGGCGCGGTTATAACAAGGCTGCGGATAGAACAATGCCCTGTCAGAGGTAAAACGTAGACGAAGCTGTAGCGAAACTATTGCGGGTGTTCTTGTAGGGAGCATACAAGCCCATTCTGAGGTTGTGTGTTCTTGTTGTTGTGTCAGCATCGGTACATGTACATGTTACAGATTTACCTCTCCCCCTCCCCCAACTATGTACATATATACAGTCACATGTGTGTGTGTGTGTGTTTGGGGGGGGGGGGGGGGGGGGGCGAAGGGGCATACGTGCATGTTGATGCCGGTGCACTGACTCACTGTTACCTCTGACTGTATATGTCTGGGGGTTACTGTCAACCCATGCCACACATCTTGCTTCCTCCTCTTCAGTTGGAGTGCCAGCGGCTGATGTTGCCCCCCCCCCCCCCCCCCCCCCTCCTTACCACTCCTCACTGCCAGGCGCCCAGCTGTCCGGCCCTCTGAGCCGGGCCACCCCTGGACCGGCTTTGCGGGGCTGCCGCGCGAGGGCAAGGGCACCCCCACCGCGCACACGGGCATGGTCTGGAGCGCCTTCCGCCCCAGCGACGACGAGCAAAAGTACGGCTACCTGGTGCCGGGCAACATGTTTGCGGTGGTGGGGCTCAACTACGTGGCGGAGCTGGCGGGCAGCTTGTGGAGAAAGCCGGAGCTGGCGGCCAGGGCGCAGAGGTGCGGCGCGCGACATGGCGCCTGCGCGCCCAGGGACCCATGAAGAACGCTTTGTCCTCCGCCTCCCTCCTCGCCCTGCCTCCTGGAGATATATAAAGGTCATCAACAGACAGACGATGTTCCTGACTACGGCCTGCTGTCCGGAGGTCCGTTTGAGCGTGTGGTTTGGGTGAGGGCTGGCGCGCTCACCCAGAGAAGGAGGCAACGGCAATGTTAAGGACATATGAGTGAAAATGTATCCAAAGAGGATGACGGGTGCTTGGTCCGCTCGTGATTTCGGAGCAAATGAATAACAAACACCGATTTGATAGCCCGCACGTACGGGTGCGGCCCCGGCCGGGCTGCCCGCCTGGTAGCTGCCCGCCACATGAAAACAGCACCCGGAAACCTGGGCATGAATGCTTCACCAACCTTCCCGCACGCCATCTCTCTCGGGCGCGTTGGTGGTCGGTGGTGTCCTACGTAATGACTGACAGCGGGAGAGCGCGTCAGGGATGGTTGACACGCCATCAGCGGCCGTGGTTGAGCGAGTTGTGGCTGACGGTGCGGGCGCGGGCGCTGCAGGCTGGCGGCCGAGATCGACGAGGGAATCCGCCGGCACGCCATCGTGCAGCACCCGCAGTACGGCATGATCTACGCGTACGAGGTGGGGCGTGGCCCCTTTTTTGTCCGCATCCAACATTTCCTTTCCGCTCATGGTATACTCAACAACTTCGAAATTGAAATTGAAATTGTTACAGCGGTATTCCTGCCAGTCTTCCAACTACACATGCCAGGTGTTGTACGGCTCTGCTGTATGAACCCGCATAGGGTCGGCCGTAGCCCGTAGCAAGCAGCCCTCTGAAGGCCAATAACAACTCAAATTTCAAACCCCGTTTTGCGCTCCACAAGTAACGGCCTTCCTCACAACCGTTCCCCTTTCCCCACAAACGTTCCATCGGCTTTGCCCGCGCAGGTGGACGGGCTGGGCAACCACCTGCTGATGGACGACGCCAACATCCCCAGCCTGATGTCCATCCCTTACATTGGTGCGCTCGCCCAAATGCCCCTGCGGCTGGCCATTGTCTCATGCCATGGGAATGGGAGGAGGGGAGGAGGGGGGGGGGGGGGGGGGGGGGGGGGGGGGGCAACCTGACCTTTTGTGTCTTGTTAACGGCACTACCTTTGCGCCCCCTTGCACGGGCGTACCTGACGATGGTAGCTATGCCGCCAACCCTGCCCTTCTTCCATCCGATTCGGCCTTCGCATCGCATACACTCTTAGACTATCCCATGTTGACCCAACTTGGCCTTCTCTCCGTCCTATCATTACTAATGAGCAACCATTGAGAGTTCCCCCGGCTGACCCCCCCCCCCCCCCCCCCCCCTAACCCCTCCTGTTTTCCCCGCCCAAATCAATATGTAGGCTACCGCGCGGACCCGGAGGTGTACGCCAACACCAAGCGCTTCATCCTGAGCCCGGACAACCCCACATACGCCGAGAGCCGCGACGGCACAATCCGCGGCTTTGGCAGCCCGCACACGGCGGCTGCCAGCCGGAACAATATCTGGCCGATGGGGCAGATCACTCAGGGGTTGGCAAGCGCCTCGCGGGAGGAGAAGCTGGATGTGCTGCGGCAGCTGGTGGCCACCACCGGCGGTTCTGGCATGATGCACGAGTCGTACGACCCCAACAACCCGCGCCGTTTCACGCGCGGCTGGTTCGCATGGGCCAACTCCCTGTTTGCGGAGCTCGTGATGTCGCTCACCGACAAGTGCCCCGCCTCCACCGCCTCGTGACGGCGGCCTCCCTCCGCCACCACAGCACGATCGCTGCCTTGGCATGTAGCTTGCCATAGTGGTGGCAGCGCGTGTAAACAAAACAACCTCAAGGTGGAGGCGGGCCTTGCTTGAAACCCAAGAATCGTCGGCCAATACCCTAACAATAACATCCCCAAATAGCCTCGCCCCGCCAAATAGCGAGGCGCAATGTAGCGACCACCAGTAATATTGGTATATTTGTGAGCTTGACTACCAGCGATTTAACGACATAGAAAGAAAAAGAAATCAAATTGCACCTTCAGAAGCCCCGCTTACGCATGATACGATTGGGGAGCATTGGCTGGCTTTTCCCTTGCAGTGTACTCGCACGAAAGGTCTCTAGTTCGTTTACTGGCGGCTCTCGTTCCCACTGAGGTCAATATCCATCGGGCGTGTCCCGGGTTCACTTGCTTGGTTGATGCATCAGCCCTTCGATTAGACATTCAAGACAAATGTTTGTTTCTTGACTTGTGAAAGTAGCTTTTCCGTTGAGCAATTTTGCTAGAATTTCTTAAAAGGCATGCTTTTGAGTGACAATTGCACTCAATCCCATTGATTGCACTCGTAGTCGTGCCGACTGTCAGAAGGACCCACTTCTTGAACGACACCTTGTGCGTGCCGTCAGTCATAAGGTGCAAGGGCAATCCAGAAAGCAAAGCCATCCGAAGCGTGCTCAAGAGCTCGAGTGAAGAAAACGCCACAGCACTCGACTCCTCATCTACTCCGTCTCGGAGCAAAACCAAGTCAGTTTCTGACACCTTATCCAATGCAGTCCCTGATGGCAATGCCTTTGACTCAGCCCACTCGCGCAAAACGTGAAAAGATGTGAGCCGGAACGCTCCTTTGCTGAGCTTGGTACATTTTCCACCAAGTTGAGTCAGGAGCGGGGGCCGCATGCCATCCAAGACTCCGGCAGCGCGCATGGTCGAGCGTGGTACATGGTCCAACGCTCTCTTTGGCGACATTCCCCGAAGCTGGAGCGGCTGCACTATGCCGCGAAGCGACTGAGGTACATCCTCCCTACCACGTATCTCGACAAGTGCAGTCGTGTGAACATCGTTGCTGAACTGCGACTCCCACTTGTCAGTGGCCTTGTTGACAGCCGCGCGCATTCGAGCCGGGCACGCTACATGCTACATGGTACACATGTAATCCAACACATTTCCGTTGGTTCAAGCCCAGGTGAGTGCTACTTGCACGCGGAAATTAGTTGACGAGGGGCAGCATACCTTAGTATCCGCCGAGGCGTACAGGAACCGCCATTTAGTTGGGAGGCGTAAGATTACCGCCCTGACCGCTTTGTAGTCGGCATATTCAGTGTGGCCGTCTTCGGCAGAAAGCCAGTGACCGATGTGGTGTGGTTGTACCTCAGTCCCCGCCGGGGTGGTCCGTGGGGCCCCTGCAACTACCGAGTCGGAACGCTTAGCGCTGCCTTGCATACCGGGGCTGCCTGCGGCACCCACTTCAGACGCCACTACTTCGGCCAAAGGCGCAGGGGGCCGCAGGTCACCCCCCGTAAACGACTCTTCGAAGGCCGCAACATCACGCAAGGCTGCCCCACGCGAGGAGACGGGCCGCCCGAAAGCAGACCCGATACAACTTGTTGCCATCGCGAGAATAACTTCCCTAAGCTACCGAACGTTCCCTCATGCGCTTGAAGGAGTGCCTCCGCCCGCTCAAGTGCAGCGCCAAGTTCGTCGATAGCCCGCAATGGGGGAAACCATACTGACCCCACAGCCCCACTTCCTACTTGTTTCAGCGAGCACGGTTAGACAGGTGTGGGAGGCGGAGAACTGCCTCGACTTCGCGGCAACCTACCCCCCGCACTACAGGTGCCCTTGCCTCGACCCGCCGCCTTTGCATTGTATCGCCGCCACCAGGTGATCATGTACTTTGCGCCAGTACACGCGAACCCTAACAACCTGCACAGGGTTTAAAGCTATGATATTGTCCCCAAAAAACAGGCTAATAGTTAAGCATAGTGGCATGTACCGTTTACACTATAATTTTGTCCTATTCCCCAATTTCATTGTTTGCCCGCGCAAAACATGCGAAATTGGGCGTGCGTAGCCTGGATGCGAGGAAAAGCCTAAATCAGAACACGCGCAACCCCATCAATTCATTGTTTTGACGTCGTATGATTGTGGGGCATGCGTGGGAGGGCAACTACTTGAAGTGTCTAATAGTTACAGTGAGTGCTCAAATCGCATTGTCTAAACGGCACGATCAGCCAACATTCGCACACTCCCCCCCCCCCCCCCCCCCCCCCCCCCCGCACCCCCCATAGCCCCTATACAGATACGTACCGCACCACTATCATTGTCAACATGTCCAAAACGCACTTCTTCTCGTATGCATTGAAGCGGTGGTCGTTGAACCCCATGCGTTTGTTGTCGACATCGAGTTTGTGGACGTTGAGCGCGGCACGGAGTCTTGCAAGCTCGTAAGTGATCTCCATGTGCATGATGCCGTCGAGGGGCAGCGAAGCACCGCACTCCCTATTCGCATCTTTCTGCAATTGCATGGTGTAGTGAAGCTTTTCCAAGGGCCGGCGCACAACAAGGTTCTTGTGTATGGAGTCCTTGATCTCCGAGACGCCCTTCATGCTTGTTAGCTTGGTGGCACGGAAGTCGTGCTGGCACTGGCGGGCAGTCCGGCGGACGTTGGGGAAACGCAAGGTGAAGAGCGATAGAGGCATACTGGTGATAGGCAACCATTCCATCTTCATGGTGGCCTCCCAAGATGAGTCTGGTTCCGGGTTGCGACTCTGTCAGGCCACCGCAATGGCAAAGGTGAGCGGGATGTCGGACGTCCCGTGCGGCGTCGACAACCAAGGCTGCTCGCACATGGTGACGTCCAACTCGTCAACTTCGGTGTGGTCCTCGGGCAAGCCATCCAAATCCTCGACGTCATATCGGTACCTCACGTAGGCCACAAGGTACTAAACAATGTTCTCCCAATCGCCGAGAAGACCCTCCTTGCCGTACGGATCGGGGTGCTCGGTGTTGTTGTCCATGACGACCACATTCCCGGGCCGGCGCGTCAAACTCGCGACGGGTAATGTCCTTATTCTCGACCGGGATTGCGACCCCCTGACCCCCTCCTGACGGCCTGCCTCGCAATCGGCCTCGTCCGCGTGCTCATCCGTTGTTATTGCCACTTGCGCCCCCCGCCAGCGCTTCCGGCTTTGAGTGGAGGTGTTGATGGTGATGGGGTTGTACGTCAAGACCCAACGAACTAAGCTTCTCCTAACGGTTGGCATGCCTGGCCCAACCTAGGTTGGGAGCGCATAAGTGCATACATGGGATCATCGGCGTCAGGATCTCTGCCATGTATCAAGGCGGCTAGCCAGGCTCCGTTTCAGACTCGGGCCAAAACGCTTGGAAGGGAGTTCGACCCCTCGTCTACTCCAGTTCCCGGAGCGGCGAAGCGACTTCCTCCTCCCATTCTCGCCTCTCAGCATCCGCGGATAAGTGCAACATGTCCGCAGCCTTCCAAATCTTTTTCTCCATCTCAGCAAAAGCCTTGCCCGGGTCAGCCTTGGAGTGGTAGAGGGGGCGAGAAGCAAGGTACGCTTGGGTGCCGTGAGGGGCGCCGCGAAGTATGAACTCTAGCCCATGCTCTGCGGTATATATCGGATCAACGACTGCAAAGCGTAGCGATGCGTACACCTCCGACCACGGCCTCTGACTGCCTTATGACGAACTGGTTAGAAGTCACCGTGTTCAGCACATGGCCTTGTCGTGGAAGACAATTGCCAAGCCAAGCCTTGATGTCGAGCATTCCCTCGAGCTCCATGAAGATGCATGTCGGTGTGAAGGCTTGACGAAGCTCGTGCACAAGTTGAGGAAATGCGGCGTGGTCGTCAAGCCACACGGAGAATTTCGAGAAGACCAAGTCGACACACTCGTGGGTGTGCCTGGAAAGTGTTTCGTTTAGTAATAAGTAAGCACCCACATGGCGACTGGTCGAGACCGACAAGCGCTTCAGCTGGCGAGGGGGGCTCCCCTTTTCCGTAGAAGGCGGTGGTGGACTCGTCGACATATTGTTGAGTGTATGTATGGTGCGGAGTTTGGGGGCGGCGGCGGGGGGGGGGGGGGGGGGGGGGGGGGGGGGGTTACCCTACCGGAAATAAAGAGAGATGGACTTCTTGGCAAAAACCCATGTGCACGGGCCATTAGCAAAAGCACATGATGCACTTGTTCTTGTTCTCCCGGCATGTGTTGTCGAGCTGGAACCACACAGTGTCCAATGCCTCGCCACGCCTCTCGATTTCCTTCTTGACAGTCTTGTACATGCTGACGGTGATGGTGTTGCTACTGCCATGCGGGAAGCAATTGAAAAAGTACACATCATCCGGCCGGATCCCGTTGTACTTGACGCATGTCAAGTGACATTGCAAAAGGTTAATCTTCTCCACGTCCTTGTCCCATGGCACAAGATGAGGAAGAGGGGTCTTGTCTTGATCCATGCCATCGATCTCGCAAACAGAAAGGTCCCCATTTTTGCGGGAGTACTACAAGGCCACTTCGAGGAAATGTCTCTCGTGCAGTACCCTCTCTAGATGTTGCTCTTGCACGCGTTGAGCGACGGCTCTGTCGACATGGTCCTTGTTGTACCTAGAATAATGTTTGCGACGTCAATCTCATAGGTTAGTTAGTACCGCATTCAAAAATAAAAGTTTTGTGCTAGAACGTTTGCTTGACCAACACAGTCGCATGGAATCAATGAGTTTTGTCGCCGTACCGCAAAATCTTGGCGGAACTAGCACACACTTCCTCATCCAGTATGGTAGGTGGCATTGCGCTTGTCCGCCATACGGGTTAGGAATATGCTCAAGCCTGCCGCTAGCGTCGGACAAGAAGTAGAGGTGAAGCCATGCCCTTGCATGGCTGCGAGAGGGAGCAACCTTGGGAGCCTTGGCTCGCTTGAATGGAAGTGCATCATCCATAACATCGCGCTGAATCTGATGTGAGAGTCTACGCTCGGAAACGTGATGGATGAACCTCCACGCCTCGCGGCAGGTCTGAAAAATGATACACATGAAAGAAAATATGTCGCCAGCATCTATATATCAATTCTGAGGATACTGCGTGCAAATGGTGTGGTGTGGTGTGCAACACGCCATGAGCCCATCCACAGGATGGGCGCATCGCGATTGCGCGCGAAATCTTCATGTGTAGTAAAGAAAACATAGCGAAATAATATACACGTGCCCGAAATACCCGAGCCGTTGTTGTGGCGACACATTTCAATTCATTACGCAAAGTATTAATTCATAGGTATCATGCGCAGCGTATCTCGTGGAAAGCAATACTATATGATAACGTTACGCAACATTCAGAAATTATGTGACTACCATATGTCGGACGGTTCGAATAAGTCGTCGAGATAGGGTGCATGGACGCATGCCGACCCCGGGGGGGAAACGAATATCAAATCTGTATATATAGTGTTTAGATGCAAAAGGAGCTCCTGACCTCAAATCGAATATTTTCGTTGATGTACTCAATTCTTTTTTTATGTACCATGCGTCCATCCATATAGGGGTGACTACCGGTACTGGTTTGAATTACAAGAAGGGCAGTAACAAATCCACTGCTAAAAATCGTACTAAAAAATCAACACAGCAAGCCGCCTGAAAGCGGCCCATCCCGCACGAGGCGGGATGGATGAGTGATGCGCTCACGGTTCAGAGTCCGGGCCACGCGTGCACGTGTGTGTGAGGGTAGTGATCCTCGGACGTGTTGTGATGCTTCGGCAACGGGATGGCAGACGAATCTGTGCCGCCCGTCTGATGAGGCAGCGAGCACGCTCTCGAGCCGCCACCAAGCTCAGGACCCCGAGGAAATCTCTTGCGAGTAAGGCCTCATGGTGAGCCCGGGTGGTGCACCGAGTGCGTCGCGATGAGAGGGCACCCCGATCCGCAGCCAAGCATGCGACACCGCGCACTGTGCGGCGCACCGTCCCCCTTGCTCACCTCACCCATTGTGCCGAAGACCATGCCCGTGTACTCCGACATATCCATGATGTTTCGAAGCGGGCCCTTCTCTCCGGGCTCCATGTTGTGCCACGCCGGATCTCGCGCTGCCAACCCCCGTTGTATGTCGCCCAAAAGGGAGCGCTCAAACCGATCCACAGCCGGGGCCCGGGGCACTGCAGTGTACTTGACCCCGTACCGCATAGTCTTGAACTCCGACAACGTGGGTTTCAAGCTCCGGGGATCATAGCTCCCGGTCACGACGAACGCCGGGAGGGAGAGCTCTGCGTCCGGCACTAGCTAGGTCCTTGAGTTCATCCCTGAGTACGGTGTTGCCGAGAGGCGCTGCATGCTGGAACAAGTCATGATCCACCTCCCGGCGTACGACGATACCCTGGTCGTGAATATAGTGATCGCGGAAGGCGTCTGCGATAGCGTCGTGCTGTACACGCCAATGGGCGTCTCCAGGTGCCGGGAGGTTTATGAGCGCGTCGCCGTATAGGTCAGCAGTGACGGGGTTGTACTCCGTCGAGGGCAGAACGACCTGGCTCCCAACCACCGGGGCCAAGCACGGGCTAGGCAGAAAGAAGTACCCGGCTGTGACCTCCCGCAGCTCATGCGGAGTCATGACCGTCCGCGCGGTGGGGATGGCCACTGTCCACATGCCCGACGCCGCATCGAGCTGGTTGAGCAAGATCCGTTCCCTACATGTGGCAGGGAGAGCGTACACCTCATTTCGAAGCCGAGAGTTGTTGGCCTGGTCTAGAAATGCCGTCAGCTCCTTTTGCGAGCCCGACGCAGCCTCCGCTTCCCGCTCCATCACGCGCGCATCTGCGTCGCTGAGGTGGCCAGCAATAACCGCTTGGAGGCAGCCCCACGCCTCGCGCACCTACCGCCGCGGCGTAGCTGCGCGACCCACGAGCATCGTTGAGGAAGTGATCATACCGGCGGGCGGAAAAAAGTTGCGTTGAAGCTGCCTCGGCCAAGTACCTCGAGATCATATATTTACAAGCATGGGCAGTCACGAGGGTGGCATGCCGTTCCACCAACCCCCGAGCCGCGGAGCTCACTCCCATACTAGCTACATATTATACGATCTCACATAGCTGGGAACGGCCCAGCCCCTGTAGCTCACCCCTCGATGTGGAGCTCACTACATGCACCCTCATCTCATGTGGTGAGGGACTATATATATCTTGAGCACGGCGGTGCCCCGCCGCACCGGCTCCCGTCTAGTCTCACAACCTTTTCCTCCAAGCATATTGCGTATGATAGCCAGGCACTGCTCTACACTCGGTCGTAGGTGGAGGGGCTTGGCTGCGTGTGGCCCGATCCTGGGGTGGCGCTGGTAATTGGGGAACTAGGCGCTGCACATAAGTGTATCTCCGTGCCGCCCCGCCCTCTCCCGCGTTGTGCCCATACCCGAGTTGCTCAACGTCTCGGAACCTCCAGTGCTGTGCTGGAGGGTGAGAGCGGGGGCTCAAGGGGCTTGCTCGCAATTTGAGAGCATGGCCCTTGAAAAACAGCGCCATCAGGGATTCGAGCTGAGTGGACTTGACGGCAAGGTTTGACCCCGATGCACGGCCGGACCCACTGCCGCACGCCGGGCAAGCCGCCTGCCGCAATGGGAGGGGTGTACCCTCGGCTGCAAGCTGGGGGATGTAAACCAACTCGGGCCATATCGGATAGTTACGCAACCCTACTCCCCGCGTGGGGAGGGGGCATGCGCTTCCACATGCCAAGATCCGGTGCGGCCCCCAGCACCGCACGTGGGTTCCCGAGGTCTCGAGAGTAGAGGGTAGGCATGGGCAAAGCATAGCAAGGGAGCATACACTTTCACGAAGCCTCGCGCAATACACATAGCAAGGCAAACACACAAAGAACATGCAAGCAAAGGTCAACATGGACGGTGTCGCTTCGCCCGCTTCTTGTGCTTCCCGTTGCGCTGAGTCGCCGCAGTTGCCCGCTGATGCTCTTGCTTTTCCCCCGCCTCGATGTGGAGCCCCGGCGGCCCCATGTCTCGGTGGAAGTTTGCGCCGACATGACGTAGGCCACCTAGGGTACGCCCCACTGCCCGCCTACCATGGTAGTGGCCATGGTAGGCGTAGTGTACTATGGCCACTACCCCTACATGTCATACTACCCCGATGACACATAGGGGTAGTCATCGTCGCTCGTAGTACAGTGAGCATTAATAGCATGCTGTGGCGCGGTACATGTAGTTTTTCTACTACCTAACCCGTACAGGTGTATGTGATTACATGTGCCAGAATTTAGGGTTTAGGCATTTTTTGTCGGTTTACTCGTCGCAATGAATTTTACAGGGTTTTATTGACGAAAAAGGGCTTTAAAGGGTTAAAGCAGGATTGAAGGCATGTACCACTAAACCCTTCCCACCCACCGCCGCCTGGGCGGGCCCGACGACCGTCCTCGGCCCTCGGAATCGCGGGCCCTTCCTCCGCCTCCACCCCCGGTTGGGGGGATGGGGATCGGGTGGCACGGGTGCACGGGTGGCGCCTTGGTAGCCTTGGCCCCGCCCGTGCTGCCACTGCCGCGGAGGAGCAGTGTGAGCTGGACACCGGCGTCTTACGTCGTTGCTGGTCCGGTCAAGTCCCCGTTCGCTGTTCTCTGAGCACCCTCTCCCTTCCTGTCCTGTCGGCGCCTCCACATCACATTCGGCCTAGTGCCGCTATTGGAGTGGCCCGGGATGTTGTGCTGGGAAGGGAGTTCTACCTTCGGCGGGAGGGGACGCGACCGAGCTGGCGGCGGATCTGGCGCTGGGCGGAACAAAGCGCGCTGGACACCGGCATCTTACGTCGTTGCTGGCCCGGTCGGCTCTCCATTCCCTACTCGTTGAGCACTCTCTGTCTTCCTGTCCTGTTGGCGCCTCCACATTACATTCGGCTCAGCGCCGCTATTGGAGTGCGTGGCCCGGGATGTTGTGCTGGGGAAGGCGTTCTACGTTTGGCGGAAAAGGGCGCGACCGAGCTGGCGGCGCATCTGGCGTTGGGTGGCCTGCGTCTGTTGCACGCCCGTGGCGCCCCGTTCGGGGTTGGACCCCCCCCACTTCCGCTCCTTGCTGCGAGACCTCAACTTCGAAGCTCCTTTCATGTCGGCGCCTTCACATTACATTCGGCCTAGTGCCGCTATTGGAGTGGCCCGGGATTGTGTGCTGGGGAGAGCGTCCCTACTGCGTGGAGCGGCGGCTGGCTGGTGGCGATGCCTACTGGTCGGTGGCTACCATGGCGGTTCCCGCCTCTGTTGGCCCGTAGCTGCATTTCCTTCTGGATTTCCTTCTGGATTTCTGTGTGGATTTCTTGAATGTTGCGTCTAGCACATGTAATCACTAAACCAGTGCAGGCACCTGTAGCGACTATTTCGTGACAGGCGGATAAGTGCTATCGTGGCTGTCCGCAGAGCCAGCCGGCGGCCAGCGTGTCCAAGCGCAGCTCCGCCGTCCCGTAGGTTTAGCCGCCCGGCGCTAGAGCCGTCACGATGCGAGGGATTCCCTACTCGCCGTCATCATCTACAGGCATCGCGTAACTCAGCTCGGCTTCGGCTCTCATGCGTGTTCACTTCACAGACACAATCTCGTGTATTTTTCCTGAACCTTGACCCGTACTTGGCTGCCATGGCATCCTTGCTCGCCACGTGTGCGCCGGTGGCCCGTGCCAATGCGTCCGGGCCCGTGTCGCGCCGCTGGACGGTCGGTGTGGCTGCTGCGCCACCCTCTACTGCCCGCGCGACGTCAGCGTCCCTGTCCAGCGTGACCTCGCGCGGCTCGATCGCTGCACTCTCTGCCTCCCGGATCGCCCGTACCGCCGCACCCGCCGCCCGCGCTCTGTCCACGGCCGTGGTGGCAGAGGTGTCGTACGTCATGGTGAAGCCCGACGGCGTGCAGCGCGGACTGGTCGGCGAAATCATTGGACGCTTCGAGCGGAAGGGCTTCAAGCTGGTGGGGCTCAAAATGTTCCAGTGCCCCAAGGAGCTGGCAGAGGAGCACTACAAGGATCTGTCCAGCAAGCCCTTCTTTCCCGACCTCGTGAACTACATAATTTCGGGGCCCGTGGTGGCCATGGTTTGGGAGGGGAAGGGCGTTGTCAAGAGTGCGCGCAAGCTAATTGGCGCCACGAACCCGCTTGAGAGCGAGCCGGGCACCATCCGTGGCGACTTCGCCATCGAGGTCGGGCGCAACGTCATCCACGGGAGCGACAGCCCCGAGAACGGCGAGCGCGAGGCGGCGCTGTGGTTTGGCGGCGAGGCCTTTTGCGAGTGGACTCCTGCCAACACGCCATGGCTGATTGAGGAGGGCCGCGAGTAGAAGAAGGGCCGAGACCACCCCAACCTTCCACCGCTTGACCCTTCCGCCCACGACATCCGATATGCATTTAGAGAGCCTACAGTGTCAACCCTCCACATTTTGCGTGTAAGAATTATTTTCCCGCCTGCAGTGAAAGAGCCTGGGATGATGTGGACCGGCCCACCATATCATCTGCACAAGCAACAAAGCATCAGGGCGTGTACAGTCGGCACGGCAGCGATCACATCGACAACCATCGCATGCCCACATGCTAATTTCAACAGGATGACGAAAGATCGTGATTGAGTTTGCACTCAGCACTCCCAGCGTCTCCGCAATGCCACCTCGGGGAGCATGGCCTAGCGCTGAAACCGCTTATCCATCAGAAATGGCCATCTGCCCATTGGTCGACTGGGAACCACCACTCCTGATTGCTCCAGGCATCCTGTCTTTGGCCGCCCCCCCACACCTCATTTGCGCGATTGGAGAGGAGGCTCCATGAGCTAGCTGCTTCCTTCCCCACACCGCAGGGTCGTTTCCATGCACAGCTCAGTGTACAACGCTACATTTATGTGAAGAGCCTGGCCGGAAAATGGGTTGCACCATGCAGATGGCCTATTCAAACAGTCGCCAAAGCGCCCTCCATCTACAAATCACCGCCCTCCTCACACTACATCAGCGCGCCCCACCACTATGCACGGGGATGCCCACTGACAAGTGCCACAGTCACTTGCAGAAATCGGAGCCCATATTCATAGTCACCTCCCGTTCGCACGGTAGTAGTGGGTACAGTGGACGCTAGCCACTACACAATGCATTGCTGTTCTAGTGAGGTCCATACAATGCACTGTTGCTGAACACATGGGACGATGCCGTAACCAAGCTTCTTCAAAATTGATTTCACCCCCTCACCCCCGGGACAAAGCCGGAAAACCTCTATTTCTGTTGAAGTGTACTAGCGCATATCACAATATGAATAAATGAAAGAAGTAGTATGCCCACTGCGTGATGCGTGAATATACTCCTGCCCCGTTTGTGTAAGTATATAGTTACATGAGCTAGCTGCGTGTAAGTATGCATTACTGTAAGAAAGCATGAATTAACAAAAACTAGTCGGATATACTGCGGAACAATCCATGTTTATTTGGACCTTGAACGCAATCAAATGGGACATGCACGGATGCATCGATAGTAAGGAATTATATATGCACAATTGCATGATAATACCGCAATCCTTAACAATACCAGCGCGTAGGTGGCAGCCCTTTCCCCCTGGACGTGAAGAACCGCAGCGTTTGCCACCCTTGTAGCGCAATTCCGTGGAAAAAACGACATGTCAATAGAACAACACATATTGAAACCGTGCGTAGTAAAAGTGAGGATTACCGCATATCCAGTATGACGATAATCGGTAGTCACTAATTCGTTATATTATCGTCTATTGATTGTAAGCATGACACAAATAAGTAATGTATGAGAAATGTAATCCATAATCCATGGACACTGCCAGCTCAAACAATGTGCTTAGTAATTTCCGAAGTTGATTCGCAATACGACTAATATGTATCTGTCAGTTTTCTTTCAAAATAATCCCAGCAATCAACACATTTTCTATTCATTTCTATTTCTCATTCCCGAACTTCCACCAATCCCAGACTGTTTAGTCCGTCGGACGCTAAGCCCGAAGGACGGTAAGCCCGTCGGTAAAACCGCGGATGCCACCATTGGGATGAACTAGCGACTATTACCAACGAGCAGGCCCGCCGCCGGGGTACCAGTAGACAGTAGTACCCCTCGTCCCGTCAGCTCCTGCGGTCGCTATGTAGCGACTACTGCCATCGCAATTAATCGCCGATGACACCTCGCCGACACAACTAAAACATATAATTACATGAGCTAGCAGCAGAAGGCGATATCGGAAATCACCAAAATAAAAGGCAATCAGAAAGGTCCTCTACAGCGACTGCGGGGTGGAAGCAGTAACATGAGAAGACGCAGAGTGGGCACGAGCACACGCATCAGACTTGGCCATCTGCACACCGGCAGAGAGAATGCCGCCCAGGGTACCATGCACGCAAGCCGAGACCCGCTGCAACAGCCCCCGCCGTGTGCGCGACAGGTGACGGCGGAACTCAGCAGGTTGGCCGGCGACAAAGTTTCGAAGTGCCTGAACGGATTGACCACGAAGAAAGCAAGAGGTCGGGGCGGAAGGACCGCCAGGGAAGTTGCGCACAGCCAACAGCACCGCGAAGATGTAGACCACAGTCAAAGCGGACTTCCCGAGTCGGCCGCGGTCCTCAACCACAAAAGGGTAGTACCGGTGAACACCCTGCACTGGGGCGGAAGACGCCCGGTCCGCTGCCAACTTAGCATGCTCCGCCTCGGTCGCCGCGATTCCCGGGATGCACCAGCGGGGATCGTTGCTCCAAGTGGGGGTCGTGGAGGACACGCACGCGAAGTCGATCATGTAATCGCACGCTGCCCCTCCCCACCCCGCCAGCGTCAGGTCCGACGGCCTCGAGCGGTCCGTTGGGCGCAGCCCACTCGTCTCAAGGGTCAAGTCGCCGGCTCCCGAACGGTCCCGGTCAAGCACCGCCCCCGCATCAATTGCCACAGATGCCCACAGATTCTTCAAAGCGGTATGCATGCGGTGCTTGTAGTTCGCTACGGGGCATATGGGTAGATGATCCACGATGAAGTCCGTAGCGCTCCGGTTCGAGCCATCCGTAGAGCGAAGCCATAAGGGATCAATACCGCACGTTGGGCCAGGGCAAGTGACAAGCGCGGAACCTCCGCGCGGGCAAAGGCCCAGTACCCGCGCAGCGGCGGCCGCATAAGCAGCATGGGGAATCTTGCGGGCGGACTCGTGATCCGACTGGAAAAGCGATAGGGAGCCCGGCCCGCACGCGCTGTACAGGCGCAGGGTATCAAGTCGCGAGGCCGCTGCACCAGTACGTTGGAAGCTGAGATCGAGGGCCACGAAGTCACGCAAGCGAATCGCACGGCTGAGGTGGCGTTGGACAACCCTGGTTGTGGGTTGATCATCGGAGGTCGCACCCGAACCCGTACCCGAGGGCGGAGCAGTAGAACCTGGCAGCGATTCTGGGAGGGAAACAGTGGCTGCTGACGGAGGGTGTGCCACTAATTCGCCCGGCGACGGTATCTTCAGAGCTACAAAATCGCATGTAGTAACGGTATTGGCAGTACTCGTACCACCGATAGGAAGCAATTGCTGGGCAGCAGAGGCGGCCTCACCAGTACCAACTCCAAGAGGAGTGGCCGTAAAAGGAGATGTGGTGACGCGCAATCCTCCGCTAGTGCTCGTACCCGTACGGGTCGTAGTACCAGCTGCTGGATCCGATGCAGCGGTGGTCGTAGCATTACTGACCGTAAGTAACTCGAAGATCTCGTGGGCGTGCCCATACGCCGCGCGTGCGCGCCGCACATCTTCTTGCGGTAACGTGGTTAGGGCCCGTACAGTCTCGTACACGCGGCGCGTCTCACGCGCCCATGGCAAAGCACTCGTAGCTACGGACGACACCTCGGCGCGGACCGCCTCGTATAAGGGGCCAAGGGCGGGCCCGTACTCCCGTACCAGCTTTGGCAAGACAACCGATTGCGCGGAATAAAACGCCGCAGGGGCCTCGGACTGCAGCAAGGCCAGATTCAGACCGCCAAAATCCGCGGGCATACTCATCTGAACGATTGCAGCCTCCATGCGCGGTGTAGACTGGTCGCAAGCGTCCAGGCCAAGCAGCGAAAACGCAGCCGAAATGTTGGCGGCGTCCACGGCCTCCAAGAAAGGGTCCAGCTCCGACGGCGGCATCATGCGGCTGAGGAAGCCAGTCTGCCGCACCGCGCATACGACCAGCAACCGCATGGCCCCATGGTGGCAGCCGTATCCCGACGTGCCAAAGGAGGCGATGCGCTCCAACAGTTTGGCGTGGGCCTCCCGGCGCCGCCCCAACGCGCCGGTCATCCACTCGGGGTAATGGCTAATAGGAGCACCCAGGTACACGGCGCCATCCTGGACAGGATCATCGGCCGGGGTCCGAAATCCTCCCGGGGCCAACTTCTCCCGTACTGTCCGCAACTCGGACTCGCTGTCGCCGGGGTGACGAACGTACCGCGTCTTACTGTCCTGTACCACCAGTCCGACTTTGGAAAGCTCCGTGCAGTACTCGTCGAAAACGCGCGGAACGTGGGCCGCGGCAGTGGCCGCGCCACAATCATCCGCAAAACTCTGGCAAAAAGTATCAGCGGCGGTACGAGCCACAACCGCTTGCACTGGGCCCGCGATAGCGAGGCAGAAGTATAGCGGGGCCAGGACATCACCCTGGCGTACACCCGTACGAGACTGTAGGGTGGCGCGCAAAGTACCGGGATCATCCGTCGCGTAGTAGTACAGGTCGCTAGGGCGATCGTACAACATCTGGAAAAAAGGGATCAGGCCATGTAGCCGCGGGTGCTGAAGCAAGCCGTAAAGCATCGCACCCCGGGATACCTCATTGAAGGCATTCCGAATATCCAGGAGTAGTAGTCCTTTCCCACCAGTACCACGCCCGCCGAGAAGTTGCAGCGCCACCCGCATGCTCATATACGCCGTCTCACAGCCAGCTCCCGACTGAAAGCTGCGTTGCACCGGGCCCATGACCTCCCGCGCATCCGCACCCACTTGCCCCAGAGCGTGGGCGGAGGCCAGGCGCACCAGCACGGAGCCGACGCCGAGCGGGCGTACTCGCAGCGGCTCGCCGCTCTTTTCCCGCTCCTCGCGCGCGGCGGGGTCGTCCTTGTGGAGCGCAAAGACGGAGCCACTCGCCAAGAAAGCCGCAGTGCGCGAGTGGCACCGCCCCGCCAGGCAGCGGTTCACCCACAGGCGCCATGAAGGTACGTCTAGGTCCCTGATGTGCTCCCAACGCCACCAGTCCACATGCCCTGCGGAAAGGCGGGGTGCACGACGCAGAACCCGCCGCTGGTCCTCCCCCCACCGCATAACCTCATCCGCATTGTCGCCCCACGACGGCGGCGCCCGTTGCAGGTCCGGCGGTTCTTCGGGGGGAGAGTACTCCGGGCTGGTGGCAGCAGGAGGCGGATGGAGGGCATCGAGGGCAGGGAGCGCCGCAGCGGCGTCAGACACCATGCCGAGGTCAGCAGTGTCCAGCGCCTGGCGAGCGCGGCGCAGCTCCTGCACAGCGGTGAGTTTCGCCGCCCGGCGGTGAGCATCCACCACCGCCGGCGGCACCCCATCAGCCGCAGCATCGGCGCCCCCTTCCGCAGCCTCAGCAGCAGCAGCCCGCGCCCTCGCAGATCGCCGGCGCTTCCGTCGGCGGGCACTCCGAGATGTGGTCGTCGGCAGCTCACCCGCCTCCATCTGGTAATTATGTAACTCGCTGCCATCCCGCGATTCGCGCCACAGTTGCTGCATCCCGCACACCGAGAAGCCGGCGCGCACAGCATCCCCTGCCTCCCACAGCCGCACTCGCCGCTCCGCCAATTTCCGCACAACTGCGGGGCTGCTGGATGGGTAGGGTCGCAGTAGTAGCCCCGCAAATACGCAGACAGCGCCTTCGGCCCCGTACGACCGGTCGTCGGTAGGAGGGAAGCGGTCAGCATAGGCCAGCGTACGGTCTAGCAGGGGGAAGAGGACAGGCCGAGCTGCGGGACAGACGCCGACAGCCGTGCCCCGCAGCGGCGTACGGGGCATCTTGCGGTAGACATCGCTGGTAGCGCACCACCGAGCGGTGGCCGCGAGAGCGGCATCGTGAGCGGCTGAGGCAGGAGCCGGCGCGTGCTGGCGCTGCAGCGCCCGCACGCCAGCTGCCGACGCCGGGAGAGCCACACCGGGGGGCGGAGCCGTGGGAGGAGGGGGGGTACAGAACTGGCAAGTGGCGGCACGGGCCGCCGCTTGCGCGCCATGGAACACGTGGTGGCCCGAGCGCGGGCAGCCGTCTCGTGGGACGCACCGCAGATACACAGAAGGGTCGAAAGTCGTAGCGTAGGCGAGGTGCATGGCAGCTACCTCCGGGTCTAAACACAACTAAAACCGTAGCTACAAGCAGAACGAACGCGTGCGAGCGAGACATATAAAATCAGGGAATACTACACTTGTCGCAACATTGTGCAGTACCCGGGTACTGGTTCTTGGTTTAGATACGCGATGTGAATGTCCGCGGGCCAGGCTCGCAGTTATCCCGGAGGCGTAAGGGCACCCTCTCATGGCTCTGCTCGGCAATCTTGCGGACTGATTATGACAGTGCATCCGCGGCAACATCGTCGCGCGCTATACAGCATACCGAGGATCGCGAGAGATCGACAACTGGCGGTCGGAGGCGGACGAATGATGAACCACTGCACTACCCGTACCGTATACTAGACGACCTGATTTTTTACACTGCCGAGATAACGGTTCGGTAACGGTACATGAAACGAAAACTACATATTTAAGGCGCGTACATATCACATATTATTTCATCATCCATACCTGGTTGATCAGCGTTAGTCGCTATTGATGGCCACTTGTCCGCCCGCGCCGTTACTGTGCGCGCGTGCTCCCCTCCCCCCCCCCCCCCCCCTTTTTCGCGCGTGCTTCCTCACCATGTGACCGTCATCATTAGCACTTCGATCGGCACGCGATAATCACACGCGATCAGTACGCAGAACGCGCGCGACAGCGAGTCCGATTCCGCTCGCCCGGCAGGCGCGCGCCCTTTGCCAGTACTAATGTCCGAGTACATTAATATATGATTACACGTCATTAGTTATTGTCCGAGTACATTACTGGCGGGCCAGTGTGACGGTACGTACTGTTATTTATGGTACTCGATGCACAGTAGTAGAGTGCGCGCGTCTTCGTGTTGTCGTTGTCACAGCGCGTGGTGGAGACCGAAGTTGTGTACGTTGCACACACCAATTGCTCGCCCGCATCTGTCAACGTTCACCGTCTGACAGAGGCTCTGCAAGTCTACCAGCGACAGCCTTCCCTGAGGCGCGTAATTGCACGACAGCTTCCACTCCGCAGTGGGTGGCTGAGAAGAAGGCATAGCGTGCAAACTCGGTGCACCACCGCCCCGTACGGGTCGTGTGCAGGACGTGCTGCGTAACGCTGTACTTGTTACAGTAACGCGCGGGCTGCACAACTTGTCAAAGCTGGGGTGCGGGATGCGGCGCGCCCCGGCAACACTGCCCGCGAGGAGGCGCAGGCGGCGCACGGGCGGACGCACGCGGGCGGGCGCCTACCTGCTAGTGCTGCTCTTTGGCACAATGCAGGCTGCTAGTGCAAGTGAGTGGCGCCCAAAGGGCATCCCACATTCCCCCCCCCCCCCCCCCCCCCCCTCCCCCTCCTACCCCCGGCGGATACGGCCCACAGACGGAGTATCGGCGCGGTCGGGGCCCCGGTGGTCGCAGTTGGGTCGGGTCAAGTCGGAAAGGTCGATCATTCTTGCCCAGCATGGCAGCCCCTGCCAGAAGCAATATCTAATCGTTGGGAGGCTGTAACGCCATGAAACACGTTAGATGCGGGAGCATGGTACCTGGTGCGAGTGGAGCGGAACAGCGCTACCCTCGCGAGGGACCGCCTTCACCGCTTGGGTTTGAGCCCTACTTGAATAGGGGGTGGTCTTTAGAGTGTGTGTGTGGGAGGGGGGGGGGGGGGTTGGTTTATCGGGTCAGGTTTTTCCACTGCCAAGGGGGGGGGGGGGGGGGCGAGAAATGTGTAGTACCCATTTCATAATTGAGGGATGGCACTACCACCGCTCATCTCCGTCGTTCATTGAGTGTCATGTTCCATACAACAAATATCTGGTCCGAAGTGTAGTTTATGTATTTGTCTGAGCATCCCCAGATGTTGCAGCACCACCGTGTGCCCACGGCACCAGTCCCTCAGCGCTCCATGCCCATGCTGCACACTGAGAACAGCAGTGGGTGTGGCGCCAAACGGGGGGTTGGGGGGGTTGGGGGGGTTGGGGGGGGGGGGGGGGGGGGGAGGGGGCGCTGAATGGAGTCACGCTGGCACGTCTGTGCAGGCCTACCGCCCAACGTTGCAGCAGAGATACAGGGGATGGTGGGGGATTTTCTGGCAGGACGGGGCGATGAAGTCTCCGGGGAGGGCCAGCCTGAAGAGGTGGTGGCAGCTGCGGAGGGTGCCGCGCCGCGCCCGATGCGCATCCACATGGACTTTCAGGAACCGTTCTGGCGCGCTCCCAGCTGGCAGGCGAGCATGCTGCAGCAGCACGTGATGCCGCAGGTGGCGGCGGAGCTGTCGCGGCTGCTGAGCGTGAAGACACCGCTGCGGGGCAACCTGACAGTGCCGAGCCGCTGCCGCTTCTACAATGACTACTTCGACGCGCTGGGCTACTACGACAGCGACTATGAGGAGGGCGACCTCTGCGACAACGAGGATACGGTGCGCTGGTGCAGCAAGTCGCTGGACCTCCCGCACAACCCCGCCTTCATGGACCGGGTCGCGACCGTCTGCGATGCGGACGGCTGTGTGGAGACCTCTGGTGATCGTCCGCCCCGGCATGCCCATGCCGGCCTGCTCCTTTGAACCCCTGCATGTCACAGCCACGCTGCCCCAGACTCTATCTCACAGTGTGCCATGGAGCCACTCAGCCACTTGACCATTATTGAGGTTTGAGTGTTATTATTCTGACCTTTTTATTGAAATTCAACAAATGCCTCTATAATCATCTTCATGTCACCAGCCATATTGTACTTCGAAGAAATGGTATCTGGAAGCCTGTCCCTGCTTTTATTTTGACCAGATTTGTGATATGGAAATGCATTGGGCATCCGCCTGCTAGCTGGCAAACTGCCATCGACCCCTTTCCCAGCTCTTGACGCCCCATGTGTTGGCTTGTCCGGCAGGCGAAGGCCTCGACACGGACTTCCTGTTGTATGTCTCCACGGGCCACCAGCAATGCGCGCCGGGCTCACTCGCCTTCGCCATCCCCTGCATGCTGGACCAGCGAACTGGGCGGCCCACTGTTGGGTGAGTCCACCCTCCCCCCCCCCCCCCCCCCGCCCCCGCCCCCGCCTTGGAAAAGACACATCACAGGCCCTGTAGGCAACGACATGTAAAGCGTGATTCACATGAAAGACATATGATATCTATCAGAATTTTGAAAGCCTCTTGTAACATTCATCACACACATGGACCGCCGGGCATCCTCCGAGCTATCCAATTTTGCTACTGCTGTGTGATAACACTGACCCGCTTTCCCCTTGGGCACATTGCTGGCGGCAGTGCCGCCTTTTTCTGCGACTCCTTCTTTGAGGACTCCCTGGACTTGATGGTGCAGACGGCGCTACATGAGGTGCGCCTCATTCCGGGCTTCGCATCCCCCCCCCCCCCCCCCCCCCCCCCCGCATTGTCACCTCCGGAGACGTGGCCCACATGCACTGCATTGCTAACGGCAGTACTGTGGGTGGTGGCTCCGCAGGTGATGCACAGCCTCTTTTTCAGCAGCTTTCTTTTCCCCATTTACCTGAACGAGATGGGCAAGCGCCGCACGGAGCGGCGAGTGTGGGAGCGCGTCAGCCTGCGCGGCGCCAGCTGGTCCGGAAGGCACATCATCACGCCACGGGTGCGGCGCCGTATCGCAGCATACATACTGCACACGCCCACATCCACTCACCTGCTGCGGCAGCTGTGCCGCGTTTCCCTGCTTTGGGGGGTAGGATGGCCCCCGCACTACTCCAACAGCGCTTGACAGCCCGGCCCTGTGGCACTCCCAGGTGGTGGAGGAGGTGCAGAAAGTGAGCGGCTGCAGGTCCCTGGGGGGCGCGCCTGTGGAGAATGACGGTGCGCGTGCCCGCACAGTTTGTGGGCTCTGCGGACTTGCGGATGGGGGCCAGGATTAGGTTAAGATGTTGGTGGCGTGGATTGCGGTGTTGATGAATGGTGAGAATGTGGTTTTGGTGCGGTTTATGGCCGCGATCACTGCTGTGGTGGTGTTGAGCGGCTGGCAATGGTAGCATGGTGATGGGCAGCAGTCAGATCTCCCTCCCCCCTCTCCCCCGGACCCCTCCCGCATTGCCCATTTCATCACCACAATGCCTAGCTGCCTTAGGGTGGCAGTGATTTGCATAGCGGAGCTGCCAGGCAGTCCCACAAGCCAGCCCCTCCCAAGTGCAAGGGTAGGTGCTGCTGCCTGTCGTGGGACGGCCCAGAGCTTCTGAGCCGCGGTGCTATGATGTGGCTGCGCAGGCGGGCATGGGACGGAGAGCTCGCACTGGGACTCGCGCTTCTTCAGCGGCGACCTCATGTCGGGGCGCCGCGGCATGCACATGGAGTTTGTTACCAGCCTCACGCTCGCGCTGGCAGTGGACAGCGGCTGGTTCCTTGCTGACGTGGATGCCGGGGTGGGCGCGCCGCCCCTTTGCGCCTGGCCCTCAGTTGGCTCGCCCTTTCCCATCCACACCCGCCTGCCGCCTCCTGACCAGTCCATGTGTGGCCTACCCCAGGTGCCGCTGCTGTTTGGCCGCGACGCGGGCTGCTCCTTCTGGCGGGACTCCTGCGCACAGTACATGAAGCGCAACCCCGGACAGCGCTTCCTGTGCAACCCCGGCAGCCGCGGAGACACCACTTACGGCTGCACGACGCTCGGCCACCGTCGCGGCATCTGCCTCGACAACGGCCTCCTGGGCGACGGCTGCGGCACCGTCATTGCGGACAGCTGGTACATGTCCACGCGCGACTGCCAGAACCCTGACACCAGGTGGGTGGCTCCAACGCCATTCTCCCAAGCAGCAGCAGCTGGGCTTGTGCTCGTGTCTGGGAGCCCCACCAATGCATGACCCCATGCACTGCTTCCATGCTGACGTCTTACCGTGTTATTGATCGAGGATGCCGAGTCCTTCAATATGCTGGTGAGGGTACTCACTTGGTGAGAGAGGCAAAGAGAGAAATCCTGAGGCAAAGTCAGACTACTCGTAGCTTACGGACAACACTGAACCTGCGGAGTTTGAATGAGCCCAGAGGTGGGCTTTCAATACTCAGGCAACACCGCCGCTTATCTGTGCCTCTGCCGTTACCACAGGGCGTCTAGCCGGGTGCCCTTCCTGGAGTATGGCTCAAACTCGGGGTGCGCCGAGGTGAGCGCCGCCCAGCCCCCCATGCATTGGCATGATCCACGGCTGCACGCTGGAAGGGCTTTGGGGCACAGTTAACATGGCTACTCTTGGTCTCCGATTGCTCACCACGGTCGCTGTCCCTCCCGTTTGTAGATTGAGATCGCTGCGGAGGGTGGCGTTGCCTGGATGTCGGACTGCATCTCCTACAAGTGCACCGAGGGCGGCCAGCTTCGCGTGAGTCTCCGCCTGTCAAGCGACAGCGACAAAGCCTGGGTCAAGGCGTGCCCCTCTGGCGAGTTTGTAGACCTCTCCAAGTAAGTGCCTTCTTTCCCCAGCAGTGCATGAAGTGGTGCTATCTTTCGTCACGGCTTTTCACTACCTCCGTCGATATGGATTTGGCGCACCATGTGTATTGCACATTGTCACCGGCGCCAATGCAGATGCCTACCCAACCAGCGGCTCGTGCCTTGAAGGGGGGGGGGGGGGGGGGGGGGGGGATGGAGACCTCTTCCTGAACAAAATCGACTTCATATCTTGCGGGCAATTATATGTATGTGATGTCAAGCATCCCGGCATGACTGGTGTGTTGGGGGGCATAGACTTGCCTGCTCTGCTGATTGCGCTGCGCCTCTCCGCAGTGAGGGCTATCCAGGTGTCCGCATCGGGCCGTGCCCGGACAACGAGTCCTTCTGCCAGCAGCTGAGCTGCCCCGGCGGCTGCGGCAACAATGGCATCTGCTACAAGGGCGCGTGCCACTGCCTGCCCGGCTGGGTGGGGCGCAACTGCTCCTCGCCCATCTGCACCAGGGGCGCATGCCGCGCCGGGGAGGCCTGCGATGCGTCCACAGGAGAGTGCAGAAAGTGTCAGGCGCCCGTGGAGGCTGGCGAAGGGAGGGAGGGGCAGCCGAAGCAGAGCTGCGCGCCACCATGGGGCTCCACCTTCACGTTCAGCGCAGCCCGAAGCTTGCATGTGAGCGCCCAAGCAGGCGAGTCCGACCTGGCGCAGAGGCTGGAGCAGCGGCTGATGGCCGCACGCCCCCTGAGCGACGAGGAGGTGGTCAGCCAATCGGAAGCTCTCCTGTCAAGGGGGGATGACCTGTACACTCCTGGCAACACTACTGCGATGGCCGCCATGGGAGTGGAGGCAGCGCCGGCCCCGTTGGCAGCCAGCAGCAGCAGCGGTAGCGGTGGGCTCCTCCGTACGACGCCGGGATTGCTACTTGCTTACGCTGTCATCTTATGCTGTGCGCTGGCAGCGGATTGGCTGTTGTAGCGTGTAGCGGGGCTGGAAAGCGAGGACAGCATGCCGCCCTCCCTAGCCCAAACCGATTCCTGCCAGCGCCCTCATTGGTTGGTGCACTCGGTGGCGCCTTTTCCGCGGCAAATATTGCCAGAAACGGGCCGCGCATTTGGCAGTCATGAGCTGCCGATGGGACGTGTGTGCACGGCAACATTCGCCTTGGGCGGCAGGACTGGCGCTCAACTCAAGCAGCCTGGTACTAGTAGCTTCAAATTCTTTGACAGGCGGCACACCACTTGGCTTTAAACCCTTTACTGTCTGAAACAGTAAGCAGCCCTACTGGCACACAAGCAGCCCCGCGGCCGTATTTGTAATTTATCGATTGATCGACAGCTACAGTTTGCAGCCCCTTGCCATCGGCACCCGAGGCTATGCCCGCACGCAAGTCCCAGCCGGCATTTGCTGCAGCTGCTGCGTGCGCAGCACGCGTCCTTGCTGGTACTGAGGTGTCCAACCCCCCCCCCCCCCCCCCCCCCCCAACCCCCGCTTTTCTCAACTCTACACATTACACACTTCCCTCTCATTTGCGGAACGCATCACGACCGCTGATGTTGCATGTTGGGAGATTGTTCACAGGGTGATGGGTGCTGTGTCCTTGACTGCCTCATGGCTACGAGGTTGGGTACATTACGTGCAGGATACCACCAATCTCCGTACTACTCTATTCGCTTGGAGACACTGCAGCCCGTTCATGCAGCACCCTTGCTGCACTGGGAAGGCTGATGTCCTCACACACTGATGCTACATCTGCAGAAACTCGCCATCCATGTTGCTTTGGATGTCACCATCGATGTTGCCTTCCTCACTGCGTGGCCCGACCCACCAGCTTGCTGCCTTCCCACAGGCAGTAGGGAGGGGCGGAGCGGCCGCAGTTCTCCAGCGCGTACTGCACGTATCTCCTGGAAGAGGCTGACTGGGCCCCTGGCGGCGCGTGCTGCGACGGGAGCGCTCTATCTGTGTTGATGTGGGTGTGCCCAAACACGTGGACGTCCGACTGCAGCATCTCAATCTGAAGGTCGAGCTCCTGCAGACACGCTTATATCATTCAGTGCCCAGCCAAGTCGTTGGGACGGTAGCGTTTGGAGGTGGACACCGTTTCTTGTGCATAAATATATTACTGATATGTACGTCCCCTAATGTCACATGTTGTTATGGCAGACGGATGGGATGTTAACCAAGGTGTACGAAAAACGGACGCTGCCAACATGCTGGAAGGTACGCCATTGCCTGCCCTACCTTGCAGCCAACGTTCTTGACCAGCTCCGGTACGTACTTGCTATACGGCAGCTCAGTTCTCGGCAGGAAGTGGGACATGCTAATGCACACTGCGCCCCTCCTGTTTGCCTTGAGGTTCTTGGCGCGCGTCTTGTTGAGCGTCAGCATGTACTTCCAGACCTCCTCGTCTGTGTTGAAGGGCCACTTGCAGAACCTGTCGAAGCGGGAAGCTGCATGGGGGGGGGGGGGGGGGGGGCACAGAGCCGCCACGGAGCCACGCGAGCGAGTCAAGCCATAGCGAGTCAAACGGCCATGCGCTGCTCGCACAAATCAACTAAGGCAGCTCTCTGCCCGTGGGGTGGTGCTCCGAGTGTCAGCCTGTCGATTGGTCTGCCGGCGTGTCGGCCTACCTCCTGGGAAGGGGTTGGCCTCGTCGAACGTGCAGGAGTACCAGGAGAACAGTGGTACGATAAAGACATCCTTGGCAACTTCCGCCGGCCCCATGTCCACGTCAATCTCGTCGCAGATGTCCATCAGCCTGAACATCTATATGCGCATAAGAACAATCGCATGCCAGCGGCAATGAGACCTGCATCCGCGCACCACTGCTGCTGGAGTGGCCTGCACTGCTCCCCGAGCCAAGAGCAAACATACAAGCCCCCCGGGCTGGAAGGCTGAGAAACTCAGTGCACCGCACCTTGCAGATGGAGTCCTGGAATTGCTGGCTCTCCATGCCGGGCCGAATCCACAGGTCGTGGTTGCCGGGCATATAGAAGACCCTCCGGAAGCGGGCCTTGAGCTCCGTCAGAGCGATCTTCACCGCTTGCGCGGAGTCGCCGACATCGCCTGCGCAGCATGCAGTTGCCGCCTTGTCAGCATTCGCATGCTGATGGTTGCAAATTCGAGCAATGCCGGCTACACTGGCGTGCTACCTCAGGCTGCAGTATCACCCGGACATTCACATGTTGGTGCATGTGGGCACCTGCGACGAGGAGAACATCATTCCTGAACTTGACGGTGGAGAGGTTTTTGCACCACTCGATGTTCCCATTGCTGTCCACATGTAAGTCTGCAACAAACAATGCCAGCGCACATTCTCAGCACCTAATTGATGCAAAATTATCAGGTGCCTTGCGTTTGCTTATCATCGGCGCAGCTCGGCGTGCGAGCAGGGTACTTTGCAGATGGCTTAGCCTCACGAGAGACTGCACCGTCAACCAAGTTGTGCAGCTGTTTAGGTTCTGCATAGTAGAGCGAGGCCATACCTGACACACAGAACACTCTCACGTCGCTGGCGCTGCGATGCGCATCCCTGGAGAACCGCGCGGCCCTCCTGGTTGCTTTGTTAGAGTTGGACTGGGGCAGCGCCACCAGCACGGGCACGCGCGCCTCGTTCAGCTTCTTTACGCCATTGGCGTTGGCCCTACTGCGGGATGAAGTTGCGCTCCCTGCTGGCAACGTGCAATTGGCGGAAATGTCGGCGGAGCATACAGTTACCGAATCGCAACTGTGAGGAGCATAAGGGTTCCTATAACCATTTGCAGCACAGCAAGCCCATGCTGGGCGCCAAGCCCCAGTGTTTAGCAGTGCCATGCGTAAGGACTGCGCACTCTGGATGGCTGCCTGGCATTGCAGGATTCCGTGGCTGAGGATGGTGTACGCATCCTCCAGCTCATTCAGGCCTTCCAGTGCTTTGCCCTGCAGGGGAGAAAGTAGATCATCGTCAACACCGGCAGTTCATCAGTGGGCGTGCGCACTCAGGCTTGCGCATCATATGGAGTCACATATTCTGCAGAGTTTGTGGACTAATATATCATAGAAACGGAGGAAAGCAGAGTTAACTGCCGCTATACTGAGAGATAAAGTGCTAGTGTGTTGGAAAGGACGATAGCAGTAGCAACGATCACATGCTTAGCATTCAGTAACAACGGGCCACGCCGCTGGCAGGGGGTGGTAGAGATGTTGCACCCACCATGTGGAAGTAGCCTTCCCACCACGTTGGATCTTGTTTGACAGCCGCCGCGGCGCTCTGAAAGGCCTGGCATTCGCGCATGCGGACATAATGCGTGAGTCAGTGTTAGCAAGATGATCACCGAACATTCGTTTAGACTGCTGCTCTACCCTAGCCAGGAGATCCATTTCGCCAATGCCACCGGCTGCGACAGGATAATACATCGCAGTGCGTAACAAAAAAGAAATGTTTGGTGTGCGAAGGTCGCCCACATGGAGGTGCCGCATGGACTGATGTCAGAATATGCAGCAGTTGAGGCAGTCCGCCTGTTGCTGCCCATACCTTGGTCAGGTTGTCAAGGGATGCAGCTCCGTCGCGTGATCCTGGATGTCCAGGCTGGTTTACGCTGTTGCTGAAACTGTTGGGAGGCATGGCGGCTTCTGTGGAGAGTCTTGTGATAGCAATACTTAACCCTGGATCGAGTGCAAGCAGCCAAGCACCGCAAGGTCAGTCTCGGCATTAAACACACCGTAGACAAAGAGCTCCCATCAAGGCTCGCTGCAGAATGTGCAACAGCGGGCCAGGTGACTGAGGACTACAGCAGCCAGAGCCTGTTATTTTGCGCAATAGTCACTAGGGTTGCCAGCCGGTGATGACTATACAGTGGGCAAAATATACTTCCCATGCCTCGGCGAGAAGTCGACGGCGTGTCGCGGCAAACTTTCGAATACCTTGTTGATTATGTGAAGCGCCGTTACTATTTCAGAGCAAAATTGATGAATTACTGGAGTGCCGAATCGACACCGAACATAATCCCATTGCTTCCAAGCCAGTAAGCCGCGGCGCTGTGAGCTCGAGGCAATCTGCAACACTCGGTGAAATACTAAAAAATCCCGCATACTACCGACACCACAAGTATAATATAAACCCACGGTAAAGGGTGTATGCATGTGCAGCACGTCGACCATATTTCGCTCATCCGAGGCCACAGGGGCAGTCATCGCGCGAGACAGGGCATCGCCATTGAAGCTGCCAGTGTCAGTAGCAGTAGACGTCGCTGTCGCAAACTCGCAAAAGGTTGAAACCCCGGCGTCGTAGTCACTTGCCGTTGGCAATCAAATAAATCACATGGGTATCATCAGGATGGGCTGTGATGTCATGCATAGCCAAGACGACCTGCCGACTGCAGCGGGAGACGGAACTGGGAGTGGTACACTTGGAACAACAAACATATCCGAGGCTGCCGGATGCAAAATAAAGCGCGAGTCCTGGTTGCGAAGAAGCCGTAGTATTATTACAGAGCCTCGTCCCAAATTCCACAAGTGGCTCCAACGAGGACAACTGACGACCTTGTATCGGAGAGCTCCCCGCCACTGGACAGAAAGATATTTCCAGGCAGGCTTCTCACGAGCGGCGACAGGGGAGGGGGAGGGGGGCTGTTGTGATAAAATTCGCACTTGTCAGGGCAACAGTATTATATTCAAGGCGCAATTGCGCATTTGGTCGCCTCCCCAGCAGTTCCGCCGCAGCAAGTTTCGCGGAAGGTAGTTTCAACCTACTCATCTACTGGTAATCTGTGACCGCACACAGTGACCTTATATACTAGCGAGCAGTTGAGCCGTAGTGCGCACAGCCGCACACTTGTACGGGTGTGCGACGCTTCGAGGTAGATCTAGGAGATAGACTGCTGAGTTTAGCTATCAGGAAGGCGAACAGTCGCCGCGAAACCCTCGCGCCCCATCCTACAATAATATAATAATTCGTCGTCGGGGAAAAATGTGGCGGGTTTTCCAAAAAAACATATTTTAAACAGTAGCGCTATTACCGGTAGCAGCAGGCGGCGATAGCGACCGTGCGCAAAGTGGTGTTCTTGAACTCGCGCGCACGATGCGAGCAAAAACCGTCATGGGTGGCGGGCGACATATATCATGGCCAGAGAATGACCCCAAGGGGGAAGGGGTGCATACTAATGTACTCCAGCTTGTAAGGAGAACCAATAATCATACGGTAGAGAACGGCGAAGAACCATCGGCGAACCCCCGCCCGGCGGCTGATGCCGCCGTCGGATCATCCGAGGGTTCTCCGAACATCCTAAAACAACAGCTAAGTCCTGCTCCGGCTAAGACCGAAGCCGGACACTTGCGCCCAAGGTATCGTAATACAGTGCGGATGTACTAACAGTACATTCGCACTGGACTCGATAACGGCGGTCCGGCCTCGCGTCAACCCCGGCCATATATGATGACCGACCGACCGGCCGGCGGAGACGACGTCACAGCGCGCTCCCGAGACGCGAGGGCGGGGGAATCGTCGCTGGGCGCGACGATACGATACCAGTACGGCGGTAGCGACTGTACAAGTGACGACAAACTACTGTCGCCAACTCTCCGCCTGCTCGCCCGCGCGGCCGCAGCGCGGCGGTGCGGAGCATGGAGCGCGAAGAAGGCACCGTAACGGGCGTAGCGATTCCGGCGCGTGCTGGCGCCATAGATATGGGAGCGGCACACGACTGTACGAGTACAGGTGGCCAGGTTCCGAGTAAAGGTGCTCTGGCGCTGCGCACGGCAGATCACAGCCCCCCCCCCCCCCCCCCCCCCCCTCCTGGTTGGTTGTGATTTTGTATTATATTCCAGTAAAGCAATTCTTCACAGCATTTTTCACTGAGGCGCATGCTGTTTGGAGCTGCTGGGCCCAATTGTGGAGGCCAGCGGAGTGGTGGAAGCAGTGCGACTGCCTAGGGCGGTCGTGGCGTTGGGGGGGGGGGGGGGGGGGGGGGGGGGGGGCGGGGGGCGGGGGCGCGCTGCGCGACTTGCGGCCTTGAGCGCTGATATCAGTTAGCGTGAACATGATTGTAGTAAGAAAACACACACACACACACACACACACACACACACACACACACACACACACACAGAT
This sequence comes from Tetraselmis striata, assembly GCA_006384855.1. NCBI lineage: Eukaryota > Viridiplantae > Chlorophyta > Chlorodendrophyceae > Chlorodendrales > Chlorodendraceae > Tetraselmis > Tetraselmis striata. The sequence goes on from VCJN01002576.1 coordinate 38,572, forward strand.
TGGGGAAAAGTTACCTTACCTGAGTTCTTGAGAACCCGGAGAACGGCATACCGGGCCCCAGAACCTCCTATCCCGTACACAGCCGGCGGCCGAATCCGCCGGGCTACGGCGTAGCCCGGCGTTCTTCCCCCGCAAAGAACCCGGACGTACACTCCAAAGAACTCGCCGCCGGCCAGAGCCGGCGAGCAGTACTTTACATGATGTGTCGCGGCTGGGCCGGCGGAGCGGGATGAACAACCCGTACCATAGCTTCAACACATTTGTCCAGATCCCGCCACAGCGCGCAGGCGCCCATGTACGGGCTATGTTGCATGCAATCCATAGCGACAAAGGATTAATTCTTACGAGGTTACCACGTATTACGAGAAGACGCTACCTACGGGTAGTCGTCGCGAGTATGCTGTAGGGCTCATCATCCACCGGCGCGGGTGCGCAATGGTCGTCCGAAGCGGCGCCCTGCATGCGAGCGGGAGCGAACCCTGTCGCCGGCATCGGTCGTCGAGGAGCTCACTGTAGAGAACCGCCCAGCAAGAAAACATAGTTTGACCGGCGCCGCACGATAGCGCGGTACTCCTTCCCCTCTTGCTCGTATGGAACTCTTCAAGCCCGCCGCCATCGTGAGCGCATCACCTAACAGCTAGGCGGCCCGGCTCGCCGTGGCGCCATTTGCCCTGTGTCGCGGTGCACCCCGGCCGCCGCCGGCTCTCCCGCTCTCACACGGGCTGATCGCTTGGAGAACGGTCTCGACGAGCCCGGGCACCTGCATGCTGCCGAAGATGAGGTAATTTTTGCGACACCTGGGATATCATAGGTTACTTCGGTTGCCTGGAAAAATAACCCCCCCCCCCCCCCCCACACCGCCCCCCCCCCCCCCCCCCCCAAAAAAAAGCCCACACTCACAATAACCGTGATATTGTTTTATATGATATTGTTTTTCGTTTTTCCCGCCCCAATGATTTTTACTAGGTTTTTAGTTATAGTTTGCCCGACCTCTGCCGATGCCAGGAACCAGTGATATATGCAATTCCGGCGCCGTCATGTCGCCCGCGCAAGGAGAATGACGCTGCCGAGGTGAAGGAGATACTTGCCATGCAGGGCAAACTCCCAACCAACAACTCATGAGGCAGAAGGTTTCAGAGCGCAGAACGCAGTCTCAAGAAGCTGTGAATAGATCTAGCAGCAGCAGAGGGGTACAATCTAGAAAGCGATGCATGTAATTCTACAACACTGACCATTTCCACGGTGCTCCCACTGTAAGCCCAGTGACGGGGGATGAAAGCGGTGCACGGTGCAATCAGCTCGCCCACTGCAAGCGCGCGTGCATGCGGAGGCTGGAAAGATTTGGCAGGATCGTGGCCACTTAACGGCAACAGCCTCAACTTCCCTTGTGTGCGTGCGTGGTGCAGGTGCTCCCACTACCGCCCAGCTCCGCCAGAGTTACTAGCGCCCTGAATTATTACACTGGTTTTATATATGCAATATCAACGCCTCTTATCACCATCTACACCCGAAGGTTAGCACTTGAGCGCTCCCACGGCAATCACCCGCGCCCATGTTGTTGCCCATGCCGCCAGCAGCACCAAACTCCAGCAAGCTACGGTCATCAACACTCGCTGCAGGAGGCAGGTCCAGCTTGTATATCCTCAGCATGGATGGCGCCAAAATGTGTCAATAAATCTTCCGTAAGTCCGGAGATATATTCATGAATCCCATGTAAACCCGCTGAGGGAGCAGCGGGGCGACTGAGGGCCCCAAGGCCAGAACAGAATGTCAGCGCCAACATGGGCGCATACATAAGCATAATGAACACATCAGATGGGGTCCAAAAACGCAAGTGACGGTTTGGCCGCGCGGGGGGGGGGGGGGGGGGGGGTACCAAAAGCCCCAACATGAGCAGGCGAATGCTGCTGACTGGCATAAGCCGCAATCAGTATGGGCTGCTACAGTGTGCATCCTTTGCCATTGAATGGATGGGTGGGTGTGATGTGGCAATGGGAACAAGGTCCGCAAACACCCGGTGGCATCAATGCTTCTGGAGGGTAGGGCGGATGACTACCCCATGTTCCATGCATGGAAAAAGCGAAACGGCCGAAGCTACTTCTACTACCGCCAAGTGATAATCCAAGAGATCATGTCAGATCACAACTACCGCGGTAGAGTTGATGATGGTCAGACCCTCGCTGTTGCTCTCGATAATAAGAGGGGGAAGCGCAGTCTCCAGAAGCTTGCAATGGATCTAGCAGCAGCAAAGGACAATACAATCTAGGTAGCCATGCATGTAATTTAGCAACACTGACCATTGACACGGTGACCCAGCTGTATGCCCAATGATGGAGGGTGAAAGCGGTGCATATGAGGCGGGCACGCACGCATCGCGCACATATACATCATTTCTGACTAGGTGGAGGGCGGCGGCCAACCGAACGGGCCAAACCAGCAAGCGCCATGAATGGTTTTACCTAAGCAACATCAACGTATCCTTATCACAATCCACACGCGAAGCACTCAAGCGCTCCCACCCGCGCCAATACTGTTGCCCCTGCCCCCAGCAACACCAAACTCCAGCAAGCTGCGCTCAGCAACAGTCGCCGCAGCTACCAGCTCCTGCTTGTAGAACCTCGGCATGGATGGCACCAGACTGTGTCAATATATAGTCGGTACATCTGGCGACATATTCATGAATCCTCTATAAGCCGCTAAGTCTCCGGGACGGCGCTATGGGGGCAGCCGGGCGACCGAGACGCTCGAGGCCACAACGCATGCAGTGCTACAAGGCAGTGCTGCTGCGCACATGCTGGCCTTGCCAAAGGCAGGCATTGCTTGCTGCCGCGGACGCGCTCTCGTGCACCTCACTGCCACATGTATATGATTCGGCACCAAAGTCTATACCCCAGCCCTAGCCGGGATTTTACCTTATTAAGTTCCCCTAGGCGGCTCAGCGAGCGAAGCACTTGCGGCACCACCTGCGCTTGGTGCCACCTTCCAGACGGCCCGCGGCATCCGCGGAGCACGAACGAATTCGTCAGATCTCCCCCCCCCCCCCCCCCCCCCCCCCCCCGGGACCTTGCCGCCGCCGTTCCCCCTTTCTTCCCCACTACGCCCGCCTTCTGGAAGCAAAAACCCTATGAGTCCACATCCAGCCACACCACACCCTGAGGACGTATCTGCGACTGTTGCTCTGCCGACGATACCGCCTTTCGAGAAATGCTGTGGTGGGTCGTGCTGTCCGACCTGGCGCGCCCACGCCCCAACCACCGTCAGGTCGTGCGCGCTCACGCCGGAGCAACGCCGTCGTTGTGTGTATGCGCGCGGGTGAGAGCCCTGCGGCGACCATGGCGGAAGGCGGACAGCAAACCTGTAGAACGGGGGGGCGCTATCGGTACGGTACCATGTGGATCGGGCACAGCAGCCTTAAGAGTCGCAGCGAATTTGATGACCTGCTGATGATATGCAGTAGCGACTACAGTAGCGACGGGTAATAAAACCTTTAGCCCGCCGTAGTTTATTAATTGCGCGCGACGATGATGAATAATAATAACAAAGGACATCGCTACCATCGCTACAGGTACTGTCATAAAGTAAAATCCTTATGAGCCGTGCCACGGTCTTATTGCTATGAATCAAAACTGCGCCACAGCACCGCATCAGCACAGCCGGATATACCCAGCTGTAGGTTTGAGAACCCTCGGACGATCCGACGGCGGCCTAAGCCGCGGTGCGGTTCTCAGGCGGTTCTTTGGGGTTCTCTACCGTACGATTATGAATTCTTCAGAGACCAACATCCAGGTAAGTCTACCATATCTACAGCTCTGGGGGTGGGTGGCGGCAGCTGGGGTGGGCAGCACTAGGCGCAGGCGCCAAAGGGGGTGGCAGTGTGGCACGCCGAGGCCGCTTTTTTTCTGTTTCATTTGCCCCAAGGCAATATATTACATGGGTGCCTAGGCACTATTGCTCTTTGCTGCTGCCACTGCTTCTGCTGCTACATCCTTTGCGAACTTCTGAAGACTACGACTTCCCCTCCTGTCTAGAGTCTGGGCAATAATATTCCCATCCCCAGTCCTACGATAACATCTCAGCGGAGCACATCTCAGGCGAAAGACTCATCACTCTTTACATGACATCGCCTTGTTTGTACCATCCTCCCACCATATATATCCTTGGCAACCTTTTAATTGGTTTTGTTATTCATTACACCCATCTTGTTGCACCTTGTTGACTGCCATTTGCCAAAGCCCGCAGCAAGTACTCATCAATCCTCTTTATTATCAATTTCATGCACAGCCGGTCTGCCAGGGCGAGAACATCATACATCATCATATTGGAGTCGAATCGTGTAAAACCTTGCGTGCATTGCAGGAAATTATGTTGGCACGTACAATTTAAATTGCATTTTTGGCACAATCTTCCATCAAAAAATATACAGACAATGCGTAGTATTGCACGTGCAGCAAACGAGAGGCGAAATAGGGGAGGGGGCGGGGCGCAAGATCTTCCCCAATACAGCCGGCAAGCCCCAGCTGATAGGAATTCCCTGCCTGCCAGGCGCCAATGGCATATCAAGCATGTAGATGGTAGCAAGGTTAAATGCAAGCACAGCGGGGTGAGTATTACGCAGAAGCCGTATCATGTTGGGTTTGAGTTCACATGGGTCATACACCCTCAGACCCCTCCTCCCCTCATGCGCTTGCATGGGGCGCTGCTGGTCAGCCACTCACGATGGCTCCGCCCTATGTTTGTACCGATGTGCCTCTAATAAGTTAAATATTAGCTCTGCACCCATTATTACTGTTATATACTACAAGCTACAATATTCCATCGACGCCACATCTATTCAGGTAGCTAGTCCTGCGATGTGTCGATACGGAATGCCTAATGATATGTGGCTGCAGCCATATGCTCCATCTCGGGGTGAGGCCTTCCCCAAAAGCTACCTGTCTGAATGACTTTCTCGCGCGGCTGGCATTGAGGTCCGCACCCCTCACGCAATACTCTTCCCCCGCCTTTCCTCCTCGACGCGGAATGCGGCCTTCACTTCATTTCACGTAGCACTTCTGCGGGGGCTTACTCCGGCAAGTTATGCAGGAAGTACATTGCCGTTTTAGAGTCATGATACCTGGACGCAGCTTCCTCATCGGTTCGATGACTAGACATAAGGTCTCCACGCTGTGTATCACACCGCCACAGTCACAGAGACAAAGACACACACACACACACAATCCTTCAGTCTTTTATCACATCAACGCCTCAGGCGGCCATCGGCGCACTGCCCCCTCCCCCGCCGCCCCCTCCCCTGCCGCACCTCGTCGGGATTGACATCCTTGAACAGCTGCCGCTGCAGTTGCCTCCAGATGTGAACGACGCGCGGACGCTCTGCCGGCTCATATGTGAGGTCAACACCGTGCGCACGGAGCGCGTTGTACGCGACCTCCGCCTTGTCCCCGTGCAGCAGCACGCGGTTCCGTTTGTTGCGCATCGGCGGGAAGGTGAACTGCGTCCTGCGCCCCTCCTCCAGGAACCGCTCCACCAGGGCCACTGCGCAGCGAAACTGCATCTGCAGGTGCAGGATCTGCGCCTTGAGCCCACGGCGTGAGCCGCTCAGGAAGGTGAGGTTCAGGTCGTTGGTGCGGCGCAGGATCAGCTCCACCTCGCGGTCCAGCATCTTCTTGTATGCCGCCAGAGCGCGCGCCGAGTCGTTCAGCCGCCGCAGGCGGACCAGCTGGCGCGCGCCCCACGCCTTGTTCCGCAGCCCCACCTTGACCAGGTCTCGCGCCGAGTTGAAAAACACCTGCAGGAACATGCAGCAAAGCGCACTCAGCCTTTGATCTCACCCGGGCGTTCGGCACAATATGCACCAGATTCCATGTGTTTGGTTATGTAGTATGCGGCACTCATCATCCGGAGCAGACAAGCATAGGGCGTAGGGCACAGGCATGGAGCAGTCCACAAAGCCCCCCCCCCCCCCCCCCCCCCCCGGGAAGCATTGCTGGCCCCGTACCCGGCACTGATCATGCAGCGAGTCGTTGATATGGCTCAACAGCTTGCGCATGACACCGGCGACCTCCAGCAGCGTCATCTCTGATGTCTGCTTCAGCATCTGGGCCGCCAGGGCTGCGGCCTGTTGGGTGCAGGAGCACGCAGAGGGCGATCGGAGGGCGATGATGGGATGAGCATCTGTACCATTGATGTGCTGCAAGCCCACGTCATGACGAGGAATGATGGGGACCCCCCCCCCACCCCCCCCCCCCCCCCCCCCCCCATGCCGCCACATCCGTATGGCGCTTTTCGCACCTGCTCCACCGCTGCCTTCTCTGCATCCGCTTTAGCAGCGGCATGCATGCCGACCAGCATGTCGTCGGCGCCAATCTTTGCGCCATGGCGGTGCAGCATTGACTGCATGACGCCGGACTCGTGCCGCACAGCGTCATCCAGCGGGGTGCAGCCGTAGCGGTCCAGCGGATTGAGGTCCACCTGATTGTTCTGCTCGCTGTCATCCCCCGGCGCAGTGGCGTTCCCTGCCCCAGTCCTGCTCAAGGGGTAGGTCGCCACCTGCCATGTCACGGAAAACGGTGTCAAACACTGCGCCCAAAGTGCAGGCGGAAGCGGAGCTGGCATGGTCAAATGCTCTGTGCAGGTGAAAAGGGCTGCGTGATAGCAACTGTATCGGAATAATTATGCGGAGCTTTGAGAGTTGATTGGGGTTGTGGAATAGAGGGATCGCCCTAGTAGTTAGCGGACACGGGAAAGCGGATCAACAGGGGGAGCGGCAGGGTGAGCGTGGGGCCAGTCACCATGACGCTCTCACAGCAAGACGCGAGATGCAGGGCAGTGCGCATGTCATAGTCTGGTAGATTAGGATCCACACCAACCTCCACCAGAGCCTGCATGGTCACGAGCAGGCAATGAGAAGAGATGTCAGGAGTGGAACATAGAAACGGCTGCTGTGACTACATCGGGTTACAGCCAGGAAAGCGCAAATCAACGCGGTGGCTGGAGCTGTCCTGGGCGAGCTGGGTTGCTACCTTCATGCCGTCCAAGTCATCGTCATAGGCCATCATGCAGAGTCGGTACGCCATCTCCCCGCTGAAGATGCTCCCACCACTGGACCGCAATACCGACACCACTTCTGTGTGCCCGTTGAGCATCGCATCCTGCGGTCAGGCAAGAGAGCACAGAGAACAGTTTTCAGTTTGAGGCGCAGATAACACTTTTCAGCTTGAGCCGCAGCTTGGCAGGAGGAGGTGCTATACCACTGAAGCTGGTGCTGTGTGGGCCGGGCAGCAAGAGCACACAGACCGCAGACATGCGGCACACACCTGGAGTGGGGTGTAGTTGTTGCGGTCGCGTACGTTGACATCGATGCCCTGCTGCACCAGATACTTCACTAGATCTACATAACCTCGGCTGGCGGCGAGGTGCAAGGGCGATCGCTGATCATAGTCCTGCGGCCGGCATGGGATGGGAGGGCATTAGTCACTAGCAGCACTGTTGAGGGGGGAGGGCCGCATATTGATGTCGGTACAACAGCTGCATACAACCATGCATGTGCCCGGACTCACCTTGACATTGGACAGTTCAAAACCGTTCTCAGCGAGGAGCTTGATGTCCTCCAGCTGGCCTTCGGATGCCATCTTGCACACCTCGCCTGATCACCACAACCGCAAGAACCGCTTCAGAGTAGCTCTTATACAACAGTCCGGAAAAACTCCAATCCACAGCACCAGACATCGCAACACCAACAGGGCAGTAGATGAGCTTACGGTAGCCAGCAACAGCGACGTTAGCACTGATCATCTATCATGAGATGGGACGGCGATTTGCAAGCCTCAGCAGTGGGCCTCGACCATTGTCAGGCAGCAATGGGTGGAAGCGGCCGTCACCTGCTTTCTCATCTGCCATGAGAGTGGCCCTCTTGGAGCGCAAGTACTTGGCCACTTCGTGTTCCTTGAAGTTCACCGCCTCCATGAGGGGCGACACGCCGTTGTTGTCGGTAATGTTGGCGTCCGCGCGCATGGTTCCCACCAGCCACGTGACCACGTTCAGGTGGCCATTGGCTGCCGCCAGGTGCAGCGCGGTGCGCCCGTGGTAGTCAGCCTCGTCCACCATCAGCCCATGCTCGCGCAGCAGCCCCTGTGATGCCAAACAACACCTCCTCAGTCACCCGGTGTTGCTTCGTATGGCATGCACAGCGCAGACATCACCCCATGATGCAGCGTTGGGAAGGATACCTCATCCTAACAAGCCCCGTCACAAGCCAACCCAAGACAAACCCATCTTTACGTTGCAGTCGCGGCATTGTGCCATACAGGGGCTCCTATGCTGAAACATAACCAGCATGACCATTCCGTGTCCCCAACTTGAACTTCCGCGACTCCCATATTGCATATGCACGAAAATGGCCTTTCGTGCAGCGTGCCAGCACTTGAGGGTCGCACCTTGAGCTTGTGAATTTCGCCCGCTGCCGCTGCAGTCACAGCATCCACAATGTGCTGCTGCCGCTTTCGCTTCTCCGCGCCCTCCATGCTGCGCTGCACCTCCAGCAGGTGGCCGTCGCTGTCTAAAAATTCGTGTTCCTGCACCAGCGCCGTCCGGTCCTTGTGCATGGTCAGGACCTGCTTCACGATGACCTGCTCCTCTTGGGGGTATAGCCGCACCAGCTCCTTAAAGTCCTGCGATGATACACCATGTAGAACCGGCTTGTCAGCATCCATGCACCTGCTGCGCAAGAACCTCACAGGCGGTCCGTGGCAAGCAGGGCCATAAGTACAAACCACAGACCTTGTGATGCAGGACAAACAGCGCCGCCCCTTGGCTGTTCAGTTTGCTGCGGGCCGACTCGGACTGCTTCATGCCGAAGAAAAAGCCCAACTCGCCAATCACGCTGCCTGGCTCCAGTGTCCTGGTGACAAATATCTCGCCCTCCTCCTCCACCACAAACTCAATGGCGCCCTGTGGGGCCACGTAGCGACAGAGGAGTGGCACGGTACAGTCAGACTCCGCCCATGAGAGAATGCCGACACCGGCACAAAGGACCCCCGCAGGCACAGCGGCACACCTTCCAGACAATGTACAGACTGTCGCAGATCTCGTTGGCCCGAAAGAGGAAGCCGTCGCGCGTCATGGTCTTCTCCTGCGAGGTTGCAAGCAGCGCAGGGGCCGGGCACGTGTGCGGCGGGGAACAAAGGGGAGTGGAGGGGGTGGGGGGTTTGATCATGTCATCTTCGAGCCTGGATACCACAGTGGCGGGGGCTCCAGCAGCAGCAGCAGCAGCATTGCGAGTTCTGCCACAGCGGAACGCAGGCGCGCCAATGACGCTATCCCCCTGGAGCCCGGGTAGAGGGGGGCTTTGCCTTGAGCAGCACGCTGAGAGCGTCCAGAAAGCTGTCTTTGCAGTTCTCCATGATCTCCACCTTGCCCACAAGAGCGCGCGAGACGCAGCGCGCCACCTCCACCTGCAGCGAGTGCGGCAGCTTCCCCACCACCTCCTCCGAGTCATCCTGCAGACTGGCCTGTGCGCCGCGCGTCGCCACCATGCTCTCAAACTGCGACAGGATGGCCTCCCGAAGCGACGGTGGCAGCTCCCGGCCGTTCACAAAGCCCTGGACCAGCAGCAGCTGCGCCCGCTCGTGCACCAGCGCCTCGTCCTTCTTCATCACCGCAAATGACAGCTCCCCCAGAACATACGAGTACACTGTGAGTGAGATGAGCATGCACAGACAGGCAAATGCCACCTCCCGCCAGTTGGCAGGCTGCATCCCAGTCACCTGGCCGTTGGTGGCCAGCGTGGTGGTGACCCAGTAGAGGGAGAGCAGATACTGCGACAGGCAGTCGTCGACAGCCGTGATGATGTCATTGCTGTAGCCCAGGCCAATGTAGGAGAATGTCCACGAGGTTCCAATTGGTTGAGCTGCGCACGGGTGGGGAGCAGGGCGAGCAGGTGAGCGGCGTGTAAGGGATCCACGGATGGGGAGTGCCGGCATTGCAGTGCTGGACCTCAGAATCACACACTGAAGGCACCGCGTAATTGAAGACTGCCGGGGCGACGCAACCTCATAACCCAGCAGCCATGCCCCCGCAGTTGCTATAGCCTGGTGAGCAGCGTCGGCATTACCTCTCTGCTGATACTCCTTGTTGTCTGCTGCGATCCATTGACTCCATGTGCCCACCATCCACCAGGCGCACGCCAGCAGGTGGACGAGCGCCAGCAAGTACGGGAAGAACCTTTTTATCGCTGTGCGCAGGTGGCTGTTGTTCGCGATGGCAAGGTGGCGCTGCCACCAACGGAAGACGCCCACGATGAGCAAGAGGCGGGGCAGCCGCAGCCAGCTCTGCACCTTTGGCTGGAGCCAGTAAAACGCGCCCGGCTGGCGGGGGTTCAGGCTGAAGTCGTTGCCAGCAAACATAAAGAAGTCGAAGGGAATGGAGCTAATGAAGTCGCGGAGGAAGCCATGGCTCAGATAGTGCCGGCGCACCTGTGACGCGCGGCAGGTAGCGGAATGAGGTGCTGAGAAGACGGCATGTCAAGCAGGCGGGTGCAGAGGCAGGAGCGGGCATGGCCCGTGCCTACCTTGCCCAGCTGCGTGACTACGACGCTGTTTTTATTCACGTAGGCGGTGTGAAACTGCAGGATGATATTTGCGATCTGCTGAAACTCGCACAGGATGCCGAGCACCAGGTACCTGGCCAGACAACATATCCCCAGTCAGGCGCGCTGCCGTGCGGCGCACAGAGCATGAGCGCAGGCCTACGCCAGAATCCATGCTGGGCTATCCAGCAGAGCAGACTGCCCCTGTCCCCGCCCGCACGTAAATGGCAATGCATGCATATGGGCAGACAACACCCGTCCATTGCCGCACAGCATGGCGTGGTCAGCCGCCCATCCATACGGCTGGTACTCGCGGCGTGGCACTCACCAGCCGCCGAAGCAGTACAGACTGTGAAAGGCGATGCGGAAGGGGACGTCCAGGAAGAAGAATACGTCCACACCCATGTTGAGCCATTTCCAGCGGGCGAGCCACTTGGATTGATGGGAGATGACAAACTTGGAGGACTCGGCAGACGATACATGTGCCAGGTTGCCCATCGCGATCTCAGCCTTGTGCTTGTTATCCACGTCGCGCCAGACGGTCAACAGCGGCTTGCAAAACTTGATAAACTCCGCACGGCCCATTTGCACAGAGCTGCGCATGCCGGGACAAGAAGTCAGGGGCAATATCAGAATCGCAGGGGGGAGCGGCAGGGGCCTGCGTTCTCAGTCGATGAACACATGGCCAGGCGGCGGTACACCCTGCCCGGACACACCTGGCAGTATCTATCTTGTTGTAAATGTCAAGCGTGACGCGCTCAACCTCCTGTATGCGCTCGTTCCTGGCCTCTTCCCCCGGTTCTACCTTCACAGAGCGCTGGATCTTCTCAAGCAGGGCTTTGCGGAGGATGTCCAGCTCGTCATCGTCCAGGATCTCCGTGCCATCCTCGTCCATGAGGTTGAAGATCTCATTGGCAAACATCTCCTCCACTCGGGGCTCGCGCAACACCGCGTGCTTGAGGAATGTGACCAGACTGCCCTGCCAACCCAGCTGCTGGATATAGTCGTCGTAGGCAGCGATGGCACTCATTGCTTGGCCGGTCAGCATGTTGATCTCATCCATCAGCGCCTGGTGAGGATCCTGGTTGGCAGCGTCGGCATACAACAACAACACAGGCATCACCCAGTCAGTGCCCACCTCACCCACATATCGTACCATCCCACTAGCAGCACAGATCTGCGTCTGTGCTGTCGCCATGCCCCACAGGCAGCAGCACGGCAGCAGGACATTCTCCAGGTATGCACTCACCCCCTTTGTCATGCTCAGCTGTGGGAAACCCTTCATCTGCCCTGCCGCTGTGATGAGGTCATCTGTGATGCTCCCTATCCCCGTGCCCTCGCTCTGACTGTCACTCATGCTGGCGGTGTCGTCCACCTCCTCTCCATCACTGTCATCGATGTCAGCCTCGCCCACCATGACCATAAGTAGGTGCAGCAAGGTGTGCTTCTTCAGCGCCATGTCCTTACTGCCCATGTCACTCAGCGTGTCCCTCATGGATTGCAGACCGGAGGTTCCCTGCACCCCAGTCATGGAGCACGGGGATTGATGAGCCTGCTGTGCTGCAAAACAAGCAGAACCCCAGTGGGGTGCGCATGCGCAGATAGAATGCGAGTCAACTCTCCAAAGGGCCCGGGGGGGGGGGGGGGGGGGGTTACCAGTTTGGCGGTGACTTGGGGACTGAGGTCATCCAGACTGACATGCATCTCGCCGTCTGGGGACAGCCAACCCCATGCCAGTGACAGGGCATCGATGGCTGATGTGATTTGGCGCAGACACTGCACATTGCCATTGCACGCCGTTGGAAAATCTTAGATACACTATCTGAGGCCCACGCAACCCCTTCAGGCGCACTCAGCAAGCCGGGTTGTAAACCCAACATGGTAGCAGAAAACATGCAGGCAAATAGTTTGCAGATTCAATATTGGTGTCCGGGCCCCAGGGATGCAAAACTGACAGAGCTGCCCTCCCGAGAGTCGGCAAGATTACCATCAGCTGCTCTGGCGTGGCAAACGGGCCCTCTCCGCTGTGGACAAGGTTACTCATTTGCTCGGTGCAAACCAGCTTGTAGAAGTCCAGGTTTTCAAACTCTCCCGCCTGGTGCACGCAGGAGGCACAGTGCCGAGTCAGTAGGCCCTGACACGGATACATCGGAATGGCTGCGCTTGATCCAGCAGTAAGGCTGTACGGTGACAACGCGAAGCTGTCCTTGTCGATTAGCCAGTATTTGCCATGCCAAGATCCGCGGTCACTGCACAGAGGGACTGAACCAAATGGCATTTCGAGGTTACCTCAGCCATATCAACAACAGCATCCCGCAGTATGGTGATCACTTCAGCATCATACTGCACGCCGATGCTTATTAGCAAGGCATTGATCTGGTCCGGTATCTCCTCCCCTCTGGAAGACCAATGCAGCACACCATGTTAAGGCGAAACGGATATGCCGTTGCTCTATTGCGCAAACGGTGCTCCGGATGCAATATGCAGTGAATTGATACAGATTGGTGTGAAGCAGGGAAGGGCATACCCCTGGTAGAACGCCCGCGCCAAACGCTTGATGTGCACACCCAAGTCACCGAATGTAAGCAGCAGCCGAACAAGCCGCCCCTGTCCTTCATTCTTAGTGCCGCCCCCGGGCTTGAGACCAATCCCGGACAAGCTGCTCGACCGGTTGAAGTTTTTTGCACCACTGGAAGCAGCGCCAGAAATGCTGGATGACCGGTGTATATTTGCACCGCCACCACCACCGGACCTGCCCTCAGCATCCCCATTGGGGCCCATGCCTTGCAAGCTGCCGGCAATGTCAATTGTCTCTGCTGCCGCCATCCCCGGCTGCGTCAGGGCGACCGTCAGCATGAGCAGGACGGGCCCCATTGCACGCTCAATGACGCGGATGTCCTCCTGCAGTTCCAATACTTCTGCGCTCACTTCACCCACCCGAGGAATGAGCATCATGGCCACCTGTCTGCTCTGCTGGTTCTGATCTGCATTGCTCATGTCCTGCAATGCCATGCCCTTGGCAGTCTGGGGTGGAGAACATGGGGGGGGGGGGGGGGGGGGGGGGGATACGAATCAGAGAAGTCTTCTCCATGGCATGTATGGTTCTTAATGCAGCTCTGTTTATAGTGGGAGGGCTGAAAATGCGTGCAAAGCTGTGCTTGATAATCAAAGACTCAAAAAGGTGGTTTAGAGGTGTTATGGAATGGGGCAAGGGGTGGCTTGCCTGACTCTCTATCATTGCCGTGACTTGTTGGCGGACAAGCTTGATGTCTGGCACATTGGTCATGGCGTTGAACTTGTCCATCAAGGAAGGATCAGCTGAGGGCCCCAACTCCCCACCGTACGCCCGTAGCAACACTGCCACACTCATGTGCTCTGCGTCCAGTGCATCCTGCAAACGCAATGGCGGGCTTCGGTCATGTATCATGGAGCAAAGGGGCCCGAAAGTCACCCAACATGTGGCAGGCCACGCGCCTGCATGGGTGTCTTTTTCCAGCGATCAATGGGGTTTATTTCGCAGTTGCACTTCTCCACCAGAAATGACACGCTCAGCAGCATGCCGTCCGAGGCTGCAATGTGGATGGAGGTACGCAGGTCGTAGTCGCACACGTCAGGGCTGATGCCATTCTCCACCATGAGCTTCATTTTGGCAATGTTGCCCTCGCTGACTGCTGTCATGAGGTGCATTGCTGCATGCCCGCGATTTGTCTGTGCCACACGCACAACCAACGGCGAGATGGGGGAGGGGCTCTCAATCTCGACCAAAGTTCACGTTGCTTATTCAACAAAGCAAAGAGCTGAAACCAACGTACATAAGCAAAACTCCGGAGTTGTGTTTCTTGACAATTGTGATTGTACATCCAGACACCGAGGAAGGGATGGTTGTGTGTGTGTTTGTGTGTGTGTCGGGGGGGGGGGCGGGGGGGGGGGGGGGGGGGGGGTTGCATACCCGGATCTTCTTCCCCAGCTTACCCCCACTGAAGCGCAGAAGGTGAGACATGAGCTCATGTCCGTTGAGCACTGCATCTTCCAGTGGCGTGCAGCCCCAGACATCCTCCGCGTTGATGGCGGCGCCCTTGCTGAGCAGAAACTCAGTCACCTTCAGATGCCCGCGGCTGGCCGCGATGTGCAGCGGAGTGCGGCCATCATACAAGCTGGTATTGCAGTCCATGCCGTTGTGCATGTTGCGCATGACGAGCTCTGCGTCGCCGCTGGCCGCGGCATAGCACAGCCCGCGGGTATATCGCGAGCCGCCTAGGCCTGAGCCCATGTTTTCCCTCAAGAAGTTGACAACCAGGGAGTGGTCGTGCGCCAAAGCGTCGTCTAATGGCAATCGTCCCCACCTGCAGCCAGTTTGCAAAAACACTAAGAGGGAGATTGGCAATATAGTTTGATATGAATAACCAGTATAGGCTAAGGGAGCTGTGTGTGCATGCTTGTTGCTTTTTGGGGGGGGGGGGGGGGGGGGGGGGCTTAACAGTTACTAATGCTGGGCCGAGGCCCCTTCTGATACCAAAATGCCAGAAAATTATCGCAATGCAGTGCCTAAACAGTTAACAGGCACATGTATAGCAGGCGGGATTAGAACAAGCGCCGCACCTGTCTGGCACCGCGACCGGGGCATGAAAGTCATGGACCAGCATTTCCACAATCTTGACCTCCCCGGCAATGGCTGCCAGGTGCAAGATTGTGCGGCCATCGTAGTCTGTGGAGGTGATGTCGAAGCCCTCATTGAGCAGCCGGCGCACGCTGTCCATGTCAGCCTCACTGACGGCATACTTGAGGGAGCCCATGCTGTCTGCGTTGCGCTGCGCCAAGGCGCCCTGGTGATACATAGTTCACCATGTGGGGTGTTGGATAGTTTCCCATGTAGGGTTTCACACAAGCCCTAGATATATCATCGGCTCTGCATGATTTCAACAGGCTGTGAAAGCTCAGCACATGCGCCCGTTGACATTCATATATGCGGCTAGCATGCCAAGTTGTTTTAATTTCTAATATGGATTGAATGGGGGTATCGGACCTGTATAATTGCGGTCATCTCCATGCGTTCTGCAAGCACGTTGTCGTCCAGGCCCCGCACGCGGCCGGCGTTTTGCACCACGCCCTTGCGGTCCATGTCATACTCTTCCAGAAGGTTGGTCATCATCTGCTCATACGCCTCAGGGTATGGAGCCAGCAGACGGTCAAAGGAGGTGCGGCTGAGCGTGAGCAGGGTGGCGGCACTGGTCTTCCGGGCTTGCGCAATGTAGGGGTGCGGTACGCTCATCAGGAAGGCGACCTCGCCCAGGATGTTGGCTGAATCGGTCACGCCATACATGGTGGTGGTCACCTGATGACAAGAGAAGGATGGCAAGTCAAGGGAGGGAGATTTAATGATTTGGAACACCCCAGTGTTGGGTGAAAACAGCTAGTCCCCATATCACAGGCTCTCAAAACCATTGTGATATGCGAGCAGCACGAGCTCAATGTCACATATCGTATTCGCTCCGCCGCTTGATCAGTCAATTATCCTCCTTAAAACGCAATGCGCATTTGGACTTGCAGAGGATCACGCGCACCTCTCCGTCCTTGACTTTCTCAATCACACCCTCTACCAGGAAGCAGAGCTCTCGCGCCATGTCGCCCATGTGGAAGATGACGCCCCCTGGGATGAGAAATACCTCGCGCAGCTCCATAAGCATCATGGTGGTAAACTGCGGGTTGCAGTCCTGCAGGAGGTACCGGTTGCGGCGCAGCAGGTGGCCATACAGATGCGACGCCAGGGCCACTCGCAGGGAGTGTGGCAGAAGGTCTGCCACTGCAGAGTCGTCCTGAGGCCGTTTCTGGTGCTGAAACTCGAAGTAAGCTCGCAGACGTTTGTGTAGCACGCTTGGCAGGTGGCGATTCTGGAATGGGAAATAGCGGCCGACAGGCGCTCAGCAGTGGTTTTGTCAAATGCTATCTACTTCGTCCAGGCAGCCAGTGGTGACACGGTTGGCAGTGGCCCCCATGCCGTGTTGCTGTGCTCTGACCAGCCTGGGAGCAGTGATATATGTGGGCAAACAGTGGTAGCACTCACCGTGCAGTACCGGTCCACCTTCTTCATGAAATCTGTGAACGCCTCCTCCAGCGGGTCAGGCTTGACCAAGTAGTGAAAGAGGGTGCCTGGCAAGGAATAAGAAAGCCAAGCACAGTCAGCAGCCATCTTCGCAATACTGTCAGGCGCACCTGCATGCAGTTGCAAGAGGGGCGCACCCAGGATGTATGCCTCGACCATCACACCGAGTACAAGTACCACCAGGCTGGCAATCAGCTCCGAGTAGCGCCGAGGAGATACGTTCTCGTAGCTCAGGTGGCTGAGCATGTTGAGACCTTTGTACACACACAGCAGATACGCAGCCGGGTCCAAGCGTCCCCCTATCTCTGCGTCTAAGGTCCATTCTCCCTCATACATATTGTTGGCAGTTTGAAACTGCGGCACCCACGACTGCCACTGCTCGGCTGTGTAAAAGCCAGAAGCAATCGCCAGGAAATAGAACCCGCAGCCAATCCAATGGATGGCAAGGAAGATGAGCAGAACAAACTTAACGCTGGCAACAGTGCTGATGCGGGCGCTGTTGTCCTGCTCCTTCTTGGATAGATAGCTCAGGGTTTGGAGGGCCCGAGGCAATCGCAGAGCTTGGGAGGCCCAGAACACGACGGTAGGCAGGTACATGGAGTTCACCGCCCAGAAGACGCCCACAACAAGAAACCACTGCACAAAGAACTCTGAGCTGATGAGATACTGGAACAGCGGGTTGTCGTAGCTCTTGCCACCCCAGATAAGGATGGATGTGTTGCTCCGCAGTGCTCCTCTCCATGCCAATGCTTCCATGGCCTGCCCGCAGGAAGCATATTCAGAGGATGCACTCCAGGACGGAATCCGTGGCAGCCTGACGTTGAGTATAAGAAACTGGCAGTGCGTGTGTGTATTTATGTGTGTTGAAGGGGGGATGCTGCTCACTCCTCGTGGCGTGCATACTACATGCAATCATACCTTAAAGTAGACAACATTAATCACTCCCACCGTCATGATAAAGTCAACCACAATGTCCACGAGTGGAAGTCCAATTTGGCTGGCCTCGCACAGCCAGCAGGCCTTGTCACGAATTCCATCGTTGTACAGTATGATGAGGCGCACAGCCACCATCACCACCTGCAGCCAGTGAGATCCAGTGGCTCAGCATCGAATCAGGTCAGACACTTGCGGCGTGCGGCACCGACATGTCGCAAAAGGTGACAGCATAATTCACGTGTGTGCAAGTTACAGCCATCGCATGCTCTTACCTCATACACATAGCATGCGAAAGCTATTTCGCTCTTGTATGTCAACAATAACTGCAAAATGGTTTTTGGCGCACTCTGATACCACGTGGGTTTGTCATCATCTGTGGACCTGATGTCAAACGTAATCTGTAGAGCACGGGGCAGCGTTCAGTGGCGCGCCATCGCACGTGCAAAGAGACAAGCACTGCGTGAACAGTGACTCTATGGCTGCCATTTTTTTTTACCTGTTTTGCGGCTGCCGCAGATCTCGTCGACATCGCCGTTGGGTCTTTCAAAATGCCAGCCTTCACCAGTCGTTGGGATGAGGAAAATTTACTTTGTGAACCTCGGAAGTTGAATGGTCTTTGTCCCATGGTGATAGAAGTATTGCGTCCCCCGCCAATCTTTGATGGACCGCTTGGCTGAGGCGGTTTCAGAACAGTCACAGAAATTAACATGAAAGTCAATGTGCAGCAAGTTGAAAACAGCGCCTGACTTGCACGCATTGTCCAAGTGCGCGTGCAGGCATATGATTTGATTATCATTGTGGTTGTGCACCAGCTGCGTGGTTCATTGCAATAGAGGATACTGGGTACAAGTTGAGCATGCTAACCTTCAGCAGCGACTCCCAGCTCATGGACGTCACTTCCAGCTCCGTACTCCAAGTTGCCCGATACTTGCCAGGATGACGCTTTTTGTTTATATTGGAATCATTAAGAGAGTTTTTCCGTGGTGTGGTTGGCGAGGCAACGGCCGGATGTACCTGCAATCAACAATATGCTCAATCAGTGTGCCATTTTGCCAGGGTGCCAGCCCCAGGACAGTCTATGGAGTGTGCTACAGCTTGTTCACTCATCGGCTATCAAGGCAGATTGAGTGAGACTGGGATATCGAATACCTTCCCCAGTCCCAGCCATCTCGGCAGCCTCAGTTTAGGCTCGACCGAGTTGTTGCGGGAACCGTCCTTGCCCTCAGAGAATCGGAACCTGTGTTTCGGGGACGCATGGCACGGCAAGAGTGGCGTCACGCCCGCCCCCACCGCGCTCCTGATGGCCAGCTGTAAACGGCGCCGCCCAACGACACCGCACTTGGAATTGGCAGCGGGGAGGGCCTTTGGCAGGTGTACAGCTACCGAGCACATTCTACAGTCGTGGCAGCTGGGCGGCTGCGGGGGTGTAACTGATGCTGAAAATTGCGCATTTCAGAAAGTTCATCGGGTGACATCGAGGGGGGACGAGCGCGCACTTTTTCGGGGCGGTGCTTGTTGGGCTATCGCCGATGGAGGATACACGAGAGAGGGCGGCCTCGAAGCGAGGCTGGGATTCCTCCCGGGCCCCACAGCGTTCCGAATAGGACGGAATCACCAGGTGGGTGATGCCGCCGATGCTATCGTCCAGCACGCCGCCGCCGCTGCCCGACGCGGAGGTGTCGGCCATGTTCCCGCTGCCCACCCGCCAACCGCGTCAGCTGGGGCGGCAGTGCACGAGCAGGACGCAGCTTATCTCTGCTCAATCCCGCTAGTCCCGCTGTTGCTGGCGTGGCGCTACGCTGAGGCGGTCTATCGCGCGTCGCTAAACCCAGCCCGTTGGTGGACAAGCGATAAGCGCGGGGGCTTGGCCAGCGTTGCCTGTGTATGTGAGGTTGCGCATGTTGCTGATACATGCCACACGCGCCGGGCTGGCGGCTGCTGTTCCTCCTCCTCGTCTGCTGTTCCTCCTCCTCGTCTGCTGGTGATTTTAAATAAGATGTGGGTAGTTTACTTACATAGTACCTGCCCGAGGATGAGTACGGGTATATTCGTATGCGACTATGCGAGTGGCATGGCGGGGATATTGTCTTAAAATTATTCCTTTATACTTCATCGTCTAACTACAAGGATTATCGCGCCGGAAGTCGGCGATACATTATTTGGCGCACGGATACCCCGCGAATATCCCCCAATAGAAATACAGAGTAGCCGCTGCTGTCCGGAGGCAGGGAAGCACGGAAGCACGGAAGAATAAATACATTTACATGAGCTAGCAGCAGAAGGCGATATCGGAAATCACCAAAAAAAAAGGGGGGAAGCACGGAAGAATAAGACGACCCGTCAGAGTCTTGCTGCCAAGGATGATTTCAAGGAAGGGCGGGGGCCAGGCACATTGCTGAAAAAGGTGGCAAAGTGCTTTGGCATTATTTTGGCAAGCTTTTTGGAGGGGCCAGAGGGCCTTAAAGGTAGACCCGTGTATTTGAACGAAGTGAGGGGATGGTGGGCGTGGCTGTCGCGGCGCGGCCCCATAGTTAATGCGCCGCGGCAAAGGACGATGGCCGCCAGCAAGTGGCGCCGACCAACCGCGTGCCCGAGGCTGCGACAACAACTTACCGAGGCACATCGTGCAGTGGCGGTCCGTTGGCGCCGACCAATCTGCGTGCTTGGGGCTGCGAAAGCAACCGAGCCACTTTGTGCAGAGGCGACCCGTTGGCGCCGACCATGCAGCTGCTTGCGTAGGTCGCGGAGGCGACCGAGGCACGCACATGGTGCAATGACGGCCCGTTGGGGCCGACCGGCTGCGTGCTCACGCCGCGGAAGCGGCCGGGGGGCAAGGCGGGGGCAGTGACTCACAGCGTGACGGTGCCGACTAGCTGCATGCCCATCCCGGGGAATCGACCGAGGCAAAACTTGCAGCGGCGGCCCGTTGGGGCCGACCGGCTGCGTGCGCAGGCCGCCGAAGCGACCGGGGCGCATGGGGTAGTTACCGCCTGACGGCGCCGAACGACTGCGTGCCCGGGAAACGCAAGCGACCGGGGCACATGTGCAGTGTCGGCATGATGGCGTCGACAAACCGCTTGCCCGAGGCTGCGACAGCAGCCGAGGCACAACTTGCAGCGGCGAGGCCTTTTGCGCCGACCCGCCGCGTGCCCGGGCCGCGGAAGCGACTGGGGCACATGGCGCAGCGACGGCGTGACGGCGCCGAGTAGCTGCATGCCCATGCCGGAGAAGCGACCGGGGCACATGTGCAGTGTCGGCATGATGGTGTCAACGAACCGCGTGCCCGAGGCTGCGACAGCAACCCAGGCACAACTTGCAGCGGCAAGGCCTTTTGCGCCGACCAGCCGCGTGCCCGGGCCGCGGAAGCGACTGGGGCACATGGCGCAGCGACGGTGTGACGGCGCCGAGCAGCTGCGTGCCCATGCCGCAGAAACGACCGGGGCTGTTAGGCTCTAGCTTAAGCCTGTTCTTTAGGCCCTTTAGGATGCAGCGGAAGGATTTAGAAAGTATGGCCAATCTCTTCTGGTTACAGGGGTTCCTGGGGTATAGTTCTGTCTCTGAATTCTACCTAGTAGACTTGTCCGAGGCGGTATTTATACCCGCCGAGGTCATAGTCATACCTGTGCTATGTTAGCCGGGTGTCATGGGATACCCGTGCTGTGTTAGCCACGTAAGGCTTGAGTCAGAGAACTCTAGAGAATTCCAGAACAGTCTTCAGCCTTATACTACTAATATTTACGCCCGCAATACTAATATATACAGCGACTCCGCGGATGCGTAGTCGTACTACCTTTGCGGGGAGTTATACCTCCTAGTATAGCAGAACATTATGGCTAAAGGGAAATGTAGTATAACACTCTCTCCCCCTTAAGCACAAGCGTCCTCGCTGTGCAGGTGTCACAGAACTACAGGAAACTACAGTCTTGGTCTTGATTTTTTTTTTTGAAGTTCAGGCGGAAGGTACTCGGCTTGGGTAGCGATTCCGGAAGTGAATGAAGTCTGGGCTCTCAGTAAACTGTCGGTATGGTTTAGACAGTAAGAACGACCGGAATATGTCCAAGTGTTTGACTCCGCGTAGGGGCTCCCAGGTGTCTTCGCTTGGTACGTTGTACGGGAACGCCCATCGCACTCGAAACAGTAGTCCAGTGCCATTGTTGTTGAAGGCAACATCGAGTATGTCTTGAACATGGAATCGGTTTGCGTCATGGACAATCGGTACTCGTTCGGACTTCGCCGGTTGGTCAGGGTCGTCATACCATTTCTCCAGCATACTCGCGTGCACCACGTCGTGGACTCGTACTCCCGCAGGTAGTTGCAATCGGAAAGCCACTGGCGAGATCTGCTCTGTAATGACGAAGGGGCCCACGTAGCGATCGCGTAGCTTAGCACAGGGTTGCTGAATAAACTTCAGATGAGACGCTTTCAGCTTAACTCTGTCGCCGGTCTTGAATGGTACGGGTAGTCGTTTACGATTAGCTGCAGTCTGCATACGAGTTTGAGCCTCCAGTACGCAATCATGCGCGAAGCGATGAAGCTCCTGTACATACTTGACGTGTTCCGGAAGAGCTCGAGTTGGCTCGGTTGCTAGTTGAGTGGTAGCAGGTGTAGTCGGCTCGAATCCCAAAGTCGCCTTGAAAGGGGACATAGTAGTCGAAGTCGACTGAGCAGCGTTGATCGCAAACTCCACGTTGGTGAGGTGGTTGACCCAATCATCGTGTAGGGGGTGCACGTAGCAGCGTAGCACTTGCTCCCAAGTTTGGTTAGTCCGTTCCGTCTGGCCATCGGTTGCTGGATGAAAAGCTGTAGAGATGTTCAGCTTGGTACCCATGGTCTTGAACATATCTTGCCAGAATTCCGACATAAATCTGGGGTCTCGGTCAGAGATGAGTTTAGCCGGCAGGCCGAAATGACGAAAAACTGAGCGATGCATAATCTCCGCCAGGCCTTCAGCAATAACTGTCTTCGTAGTTGGCTCAACAATTACTCGCTTTGACAGTAGACATACGAAAATCACTACTGAGTCATACCCCTGGCACTCCGGAAGATCTGTGATTAAATCCAGGGATATTACCTCAAATGGTCGTGACGGTACGTCATGGGGCTAAAGTAAGCCGTGTGGCTTATGTTGGGCCGCCTTAGTACGTTGACAGGGAGGGCAGCGTCGCACGTAGTTAGTGACAGTCTGTTTCATACGGGGCCACCAGTACAGTTCCACAATACGCGCCAGTAGTCGTCGTCCTCCTGGGTGTCTAGCAGTAGGCGCGTCATGTAGTTCGTACAGTGCTCGTTGTCGCAGGTCCGCCACATTTGGTACGTAAAGTCGTGAGCCGTAGGCGTACAGTAGACCATTACTGTGACGTACTAGCCAGGATGGTAAAGCTTTCCGCGATTTCAGGTATTCGTCGGAGTTATATGCGGCCTTGATGTCGTCGTAAAATTTGTTGTCCGCATGTAGTCGCGACTCCATAGCAAATAAAACTGAATTTATTTCGCAGTCAGCCTCGTCTTCTAACCAGTTGTTCAGCAGATCTAGCTTCTGTAGCGCATCTTTCAAGTCGGGTCGCCGAGAGAGGGCGTCCGCATGATTGGCAGCTCCTCGCTTGTAGACGATGTCCATATGTCGTTGGTAAGGCGCAAACACTTGCAGCCATCGTACTTGCCGCGTCGACAAATCGCGTTGGCGAAAGAAGTGCCGTAGTGTGTCATGGTCGGTGATGACCATAAAGCCCGCCGCTCCATCAAGGTAGCATCGGAACTTGATGAGTGCATCACGAACCGCTAACAACTCTTGCTCATGTACCGGGTAGTGAACTTCGTGTTTGTTCATCTTGCGTGCATGGTACGCGACAGGTCGAAGTCCTGAGCCTTGGTCTTGCAGCAGCACAGCTCCCACTGCAAATCCAGAAGCATCTGCATACAATGTGTAACGGGCGTCCGCAGATGTGTCCGGTATACTCAGTACAGGTGCTCGTACCATTGCGTCCTTTAATGCACGAAACGCTGCATCAGCACGAGACGTCCACACAAACTCCGGTTGATTCTTCGTCAGGTCATGTAGTGGCGCCGCAATAGCCGCGAAGTTATGGATGAACTTGCGGTAATAGCCAGCAAGGCCGAGAAAACCTCGTACGTCCTGTACTGTCTTCGGCACGGGCCACTGTTGAACTGCTTCCACCTTCCGGGGGTCCATCTTGATCTGTCCTGCTTCGACGATATGGCCCAAAAACTCCACGCTAGTACGGCCGAACGAACACTTCGACAGCTTGATATGCTAGTGGTGTCGTTGCAACTCCCGTAGCACCAATCTGATGTGCTCGAGATGCTCTTCAGCTGTCTTGCTGTAGATCAGCACGTCGTCCAGGTATACCACGCAGAATTTGCCGAGATATGGGCTCAAAACACGGTTCATCATAGTCTGGAATCCAGCTGGGGCGTTTGTCAAGCCGAAAGGTAACACACAGTACTCGTAGAGTCCATAGTGTGTCCGGAACGCTGTTTTGTGGATGTCTTCCGGTTTAATTCGTACTTGATGGTAGCCTTTGTACAGGTCCAGAGTACTGAAAGTAGTCGCACCATGCAATGAGTCCAATAATTCGTCGATACGAGGAAGCGGGGTCCGGTCTTTCTTCGTAAGGTCATTCAATTTACGGTAGTCCACACACATACGCAGAGTGCCGTCTTTCTTACGCACAAATAAAATTGGGGCGCCGTAGTTTGACTTGGACGGACGAATCCACCCTTTTGCCAACAATTCCTCCAGTTGTGACCGTACCTCTTGCAACTCTGCTGGTGACATACGGTACGTTCGTTCCTTGGGGGGTTCATCACTCTCCAGGTTGATCTCAAATTCGAACTCGCGCTCCGGTGGCAGGTCAGTAGGCTCCGCGATGATGTCTGCAAACTCCATAAGGACTCCTTGAGCTCCTCGGTCCACTCGGTCGACTGGTCCGTGCGCAGCTCAGCTACCGCATCGAACACCTCGCGTACCGCAACAGCAAACAGTTCCTCGCCGCGACTCTTCCTCAGCTCCTTCGCCATCTTAGCCGCGTCCAGATGGTAAACCGTCGTAGGTACTGTATACTGTTCCGCTGTAGCAATGTGTTGTCCAGTCTTCCGGTGTTTGATAATTTTAGCAGTCCAGTCAATGTCAGGATTAACTGTTTCCAGCCAAGGTTGTCCGAGAATAATGTCGAATTTATCCAGGTCTGTAACTATAGCGTCCAATTTATAGTCGAAAGCTCCTACGGTAAGTACTTCGCTCCTCAGCCGTTTGGTACTGGTACTCATACTGCCGTTCGCCAGTTTTATACGGTGTTTTCCTCCGGATACTGTAGGGCACTGATGCAATTGTACCCATTCAGTACTCGCAAAATTTTCGGTTGCACCAGAGTCCACCAGTATTTTACAGTGTCGTCCTCGCAATTCGCCAGTAACGGTCAGTAGTCGGGTACCACTCGGGGAAGATACGTTGCACAAACGCGATGTGGAGTCTTCGCCAGGTTTATTTAATTACATAAGGGCTTTCACAAAAGCGCACTACAAACAGAACTAACGTCAACTGTGAAAGGTTGCCAGCAAAAGAGAGACATGAGCATGAAACCAAGGTCGAGCAGGAGGACATGGAGCCAAGAACCAAGAAGGAGCCAAGGGAACCACGAAATCACTTAGCTGCCAGGGACGAAAGGGACCCCCGCCCCGGGGTAAGCTATCAGCCGCGGCGAGGACGCTTGCAGCCAATGACCCGGGTCATAGCAACACATGCCGACGAGCGACGCGACGCAGGCGCAGGAGTACCATCACGTGCCGCACGCGCGGACGCGACCCCGCCAAGAACGTTGTCTGCATGTGCCATGTTGATGAGCAAGGAGAAACGGCGGCGCCACGCAGACAAGAGCTGGCCGATTTTTTGGCCAGTGTGTGTGTGGCTAGCTTTCGCGAGCTCCACCAAGAAAGCCTCGGCATGCGGGGCCAGCGAGCCAAACTCGGAAACGGCGAATGGAACAAAGCGAAGCATGCCGGCGGCGTTTCGGACACCCTCGTCATACTTCTGGATTTTGTGGCGCCCTGCAGCCCTCAAAGCAGTCGTTGGATCCGAGCTTGACACGCCGAGGATGGGGGCAATGGTGGTATCGATAGCAACCGTGTTTCCGCGGATACCGCCATACCCGAAAAGCCCAACATCGGCCGGCCGGCCGTCGCTGCCCTTCGGGAGAGAAACAAGCACCGACGGGTCCGTGAGGATCTGGACACCCACGCCCAGCGCGGACTTCACGTCGTGGCAAATGTCGGAAAGGCCATGTGCGGCCCACTCGTGTGCGGCGTGATTGGAGACGCCCCCAGAGCAACGTGCCACGTGATCAGCGTATGCGACCGCCCAAGTTGAAGGAGTGAACTCCACGCCAGCATCCTCAAAACGGGCCAGCATACCTTGTACCGAGAAGGAGCAAGAAACACAAGGGCATGGCTCGCCAAGGGAGAGGACAGGAGCCGCCGGAAGGCCAAATGGGCGGCAAGCGGCAACACGGAACATGGAATCGTAGTACTCAGGGGAACGCTCACGGACTTCACCAAGGCGACCCTCGCTTGGAGGATCAGTCACCAGGAACGCTGTCGCAGCGCGTAAGAGGCGGCCTCGGAAGCGGTTGCTGTCAGGGCCACTTGTAGGCATACGCGCAACGAGCTTTGCGAAACGGACCGTGTGAATGCGGTGGCTCAGGGTTTCCTGTACTTTCCGCATGGAGTGCAAGGGGAAGTCCGAGTAATGCGGGATAGCTCGGAGGTCGGCCGCCGAGCGCATTGCAGACGCCGGCTCAGCCCCGGCGGCCGAGCAGCCGGCACGGGCAACGTGGGAGCGCTTGGAGGGGAGCAGCTTTAGGGCAGAGGCCAACGGCCCCGCTAGATCTTCGAGTACCGCGTCTCCACACTCCTCAACGACACGGGTATGAGCGGCGCGAAGCTCGGCAGCCCACATCGGCGCCGACGCGTTGGCGCCGGCATCGAGCTCCAACGTTGGGGTGGCCAGTAGAGTCTTCGCCAGGTAGTCGGACGTTACGGTTGACACATTCATCAATTTGTTCGCCGAAGCTTTCGTACCGTAGTGGGTAGCGTACTGTCTCCGTCTCCAGATAACCCGTACTTCGTGCCTCCAATAATTTCTTCCAGGTTGTCCATAGTGCACGGTTCAAAGGGGTCTTCGCAGGTACAGTATTACGACGAGCGCGATACAGGTATACAGGACACCGGTTGTCTCCCGTCCGCTGAGTGCCGAGGTACCGTAGATTGCTCTCCTGTACCCGGTACCCAGTTTGCTCGAGTAATCGTCGTACTGCTGTTGTCTCCGGCGTCGCGTCCGTGTCGCCGCGCTTGCCTTCTGGAAACCAAATCAGTCCGCTGTCTTCTACAGTCAGAAGCACTCGTCTTCCATCGGTTACTAGAACCTTCGAGTGCGTCCACT
>VCJN01002577.1:0-54045 GCA_006384855.1 Tetraselmis striata
TTATGGTGGTAACCTGACAACCCCCCCCCCCCCCCCCCCCCCCCGCCCCCCGCCCCGCGAAACATGAATTCTCGACAACAGTGGGGATCAAAACGGCGATATCTTGGTCCTTGGATCGAAACTCGTGCTCCAATAAGCAGTGTCACAATCGAGGCGACAATCGTTTCAAAAGAACAACTTTTGCCACATGGCAGCATTATATGGCACATATACTCGAAGTCTCAGGTACACGTCGTACTCGCACTAACCTGTAGTATACCGCACTCGCATAATTGTCACACCTCCCGCAGCTCGTGCGGAGTCATGACCGTCTGCCTCGTGGTAGTGGGGATGGCCACCGTCCACATGCTCGACGCCATATCGAAATGGCCGAACAAGATCCATTCCATGCATGTGACATGGAGAGTACCCACCTCATTCCAAAGCCGAGTGTTGTTGGCATGGTCCAATAAGAAGGCTGCCATATTAGTTTGCGAGCCCGACACAGCCTCCGCCTTCTGCTCCATCACGCGGGCGTCAGTCTGCATCGCAGAGGTGATCAACGGTGACCGACGACTACCTTGTACGAGCGCACCGGCCACGACGGCGTGCAAGTAGCGCAACGCAGTAGCAACGGCAGCGCGCCCGCGCGTGCACGCGGCAAAACAACCAGCTGAGCGGGGCGCAGGCAGATGATGGTATCGAGAAGGAATACAGCAGCCCATAAAATATAGTACGACTCATTTATGAACCCGCGGCCGCGCGCCGCCCGTGCGACGACTGCTTATACATATGTTTACAAAAGTATTTCAATTCACATTTTTCAAGTGATTTGATTATATATTGGTCGGTACGGTTATGAACCCTCGCTTTCATTTCCGGCCGCCCCCTCCCATCTGAGATACACCGATGTATGCGGGAGCCCCTAATGGCGTTAGTTGTGCTCTTACTACAAGAGCCGCCACCGGTTTGCGTTTCGCCGTTCACTGTCAACAATGAATCCGATACCTATTCTATAGCTACCACGTCACAAATGTCAACAATAATAACGCCATGTTATCTCACTGCATACAAGGTCATGATTCGCAATTAGGTTCATGAACATGTTTAAGGCTTACAAACATATACTAAGCGTTAACGTACAGAGCCGTCAAGCAACGAGCCCATGGAACGTGACCCACCACGAGTACCAGAATTTTGTCTGATGACCCCAAGCCCAGCAATATGTGGAATGTGCTGATTAGGGTCAGTATGTACCCAACATGATTTTTACCCGCTTAATTTACTCTCTAGCCCTATGGGATTTCTGCTACTTGTACATTTAGAGTTCCTTTTCCCGTCTCTTTTGAGCGTTGAAGCTCTGCTTAGCCACGTCCCTTCAGAGATATCCAACGCAGCACTCTCGAAATAAGTGAGTGGGTGTGAGCCATAATGCCAAGAAGTTCCTGCTTACAGGACCCGGCGATGCTGGAATGTGACAATATTGCACAGGTGTGTGATACCTCGGCCACCATGCAGTCTCCGACAGTTTGGTTATAACCAACCTGGTCTCGTTACACTGTAAGTAGCGCAAAGCTCATGAGCAGCCCATCGAAACCATCGTCTATGACTCGGCGCCGGTGAGGAAAGGCCAGAGCCCCTGCAAATAACAGACAACATCAATATTGGCATGCCGTATGTCCACCGGATAAAGACAGTTTCGAAGCAATACCTTCCGCCATGTAATTAAATGCTGTCGCCATGTTCAAAGCGGCCACATTGGGAGTGGATGCAACGGGAGGGGGGGTCCACTGTCACCTTGAAGTAGACCACCAGCGACCAAACTGTCAGAAGAGTGGCGACAATCAGCAAGGGTGGGCCGGCGTACGCTGAAGCCCTTGCGACCACATTGTTAATGGTACCGCCGCTGGTGTAGAGCAGCATTGACAGAGACACCATCTGCGGCAAGATGGGGGAGATGCGTCAAACAGCCACTGTGACCAGTCCAATGTGCTGCGGCAAGACGCTGGGGGCTGCCCCTCCCCTCCTATTTATCTCCTGTTGCTTGGGACACCTGAGTGGCGGTCTTCCACTTCCCAAGGTTGTTCACAGCCACAGCCTTGTGGGCCTTCTCGCCCAGTGCAGCGGCCCACTCTCGAAGAGCGCTCATGGTGATTTCCCGCCCAATGATGGCTGGTGACAAACAGATGCCGCATGTGTCAGGTCTACCGAGGAATAGATATCCAACTGACATGCATTTATAGATGCAGACAACCTGGTGGAGCTGGGCGTCCAGGGCAGGACAATGGGCATACCGAGAGCCGATATGGGCACCAGCAAATGATCCCCAGCAAAAGGCCCGACAGAAATCGGCTTTGTGCACAGCAGGATTAGCACTGCCGCGACCATCAGCTTGTCGGCCACAGGATCAAGAAAGGCTCCAAAAGGAGTGGACGCATTCTGCACATGCGTGTCATGTCAGTCAGGGGAGCTAGCTCTGAGGCCCAGCCTCGCCTTTGTATGGCACTGCAAAAGCCGCATCCCAACCCGGTCTAACGCACCATTTTTCTCGCCAGGTATCCGTCTAGGAAGTCTGTGAGCGCAGCCACGATGAACACAGCTGTGCACGACACGGCAGCCAGGGGGGACTCCCAGTAGAAGCCTGAAATATAGCGTGGCATGGTGTTAGGCCGTGCATCGCATGGCATTTGACTCAAGGCAGACCGGAGAGGGAAGAGGTGGGACACGCCATTGGCCTACATCCCCACCTGCAATCAGTACTGGGATTGCCAGCACGCGGAGAATGGTGAGGACAGTTGGGAGTGTGAAGATCTGCAGGAATGTGCGCATGAAGCAGGAGGAGAGTCAGTTGTGAGATGCCCAGCAGGAGGTATGCGCTTTGGCTGCTGTACCCCGGCATATGGTATCCAACATGCTACACATCTGCGCTTGCCATCCGCGCTGTCATCCACGCACAATAGGCAGAAACTGTGGGAGCTAACCGTTTTTGGCTTTGATGCATCTGAAGCTCCAGCACCTGAGTCCGCCGACGCAGCGACGGGCGCCACAGGCCTGGCAGAGAGCCGCACTGCCCGTTGGGCCAACATACGGAAGCGTGTCAGCACAGCGCTACCAAGCGCGTCACTCGGACCTGTCCCACCGGCCCGCCATTCTCACACACCGCCAGAAGGGCCGCCTGGGCAAGCGCAAGGTCTCACCGCACCGCTTCACCAATGGCGCGACGGGATACTGCCGCAGCTTCCCTTCGAAAGCGGCTCTGGAGGAGAAAGGTGGTGCGCTCATAACCTGCCCCGCATGGCCTCGTGGCCGGAGGGTGGCGAATCTGCACATCCCCGCCATCACAGCCGGCGCCGACATCGTACCCAGCATATCTACTGGTACTGTGAGTCGTTCGGGCGTACAACGCTGGTACAGGTATGCAGGCTTCTTGTCACTTTGCTTCGTAACGGCGAGGCTGCCTCGTATCGGGGGCCTCCGTCTTGTCGGCTCTCGAGATCAAACCTGGCTTACTCGCAGAGCAACGTTAGGGGCTTGTGGTCGTCCAGCAGCGCGGGGCTGTGCTTAATTAATTGCTCGCATCAAGCACGCGGCGGCCTTGTGCGCGTCGTCGTCCGCCGTCTGTGCTCTCATCAACGTCGCCATCACGTAAACACCGCCGCCAAATCCGCACCGCGCTCGTGGCAAGGCCAACCGCCCCGCGGGGGCTGACGAGGACGACGACACGAATTCACTAGCCTGAAGAGATCTACGCTGTATAAATGATACGAGTAACTTAAACGAGCGCGTTTGTAATTCATGGTTTCGTAGCCATCTGCCATCCCGGTTGTGACTCGTTGGAGATGGTTTCGGAGTTACACAAAACCGCGCCGCGAGCTGGGCGAGACGCCGCACGGGCTGCCCCAGCGCGGGGAGCAATATAAAAACCAAAAATGGGGTAGCAACCCTTGCTCACTAGTGCAGTAGGAAGTGTTATCAGCACATGATGCTGGCGACCGGTAAAGAGATCATATCATCGATGATGGGTGAAATGACGAAATCACACACCTTCAGCTATTTCGTTTGCTAAATGGTATGGTGAAGGTGTGACGCAAACGTGTGACGGAATCACGAAACCCAGCAGTGGCACCGGGGTTCAATATGGATGTGATGAGTAGTAGGTTTCTGGTGAGTTATACCATTATTGCGATTGATACATGTATAATACACGTGAATCTACCTTAAGAGCTCTAGCACCATGTTGACGACGGAAATTTCATGATGGAAAGTCGACAAAGAACACACTGTAAACACTCACCGCACGGATTCAACACCACACCCTGGGACAGAGGTGGATGATGTTTGAGTGCACGTTTGTATCTTCATCCACTGCCACCATTTTCTGTGCGCGGGCAGGGTGTTCCGCATAATAAAATGTTCTATCCAGTGGTTACTGTTCATGCCAAGGTCATCGCACTGATGTATGGTTGTTGCAGCAGAAGGCACACCACCGCCATGGGCAGTGCAGAACTTCTGGCTAGGCCAGCCATGAGGGCGGCTTGCCACATCCATGCCAGTATCCAGTGTCTATTACCCTGAATAGGAATGGCTGCAGCGAGATAGCGCCTGTGTTGTCAGAGGTGGCGGCGGTGTGCTGCATGTGGTAGCCTGGGCCGTCATCTTGATGGGCAGAACATATATCAGAGATCCTGCTTTTGCAGATTTTTTTGATACATATCCCATCACAAAGCGCGTGCATTGCCAGGTGCCTTGTGAGATTTAATAGGTTTGCAACCCCATTCCACATGGCTGCGGCTTGCGGAGACCAGGAGTAGCCTCAGTTCATAATACTGAGGCCGCCGCGCGAGGGCGCATTGCGAT
Organism: Tetraselmis striata; assembly: GCA_006384855.1. Classification (NCBI taxonomy): domain Eukaryota; kingdom Viridiplantae; phylum Chlorophyta; class Chlorodendrophyceae; order Chlorodendrales; family Chlorodendraceae; genus Tetraselmis; species Tetraselmis striata. Next base: position 4,837 of record VCJN01002577.1, read on the forward strand.
GCTGGCCGCGCAGGTCCGCCAGCCCGCTGCCAGGCCCAAGGTGCCAGAACTTCTTGGACTCGACCTTGTCCCCGTCGTGCGCCGCAAATCCCGTGCCGCCGCGTTGCAGCTTGACTACGTCCCGCTCCCTGATCTTTTTCTGTGTGGATCACAGGACATTTGGCTCCTCAGGACTCAAACCCCATCGGATCCCTCTGCCCGGCTGGCGGGTGCATGCATTTGCAATCAGACCCGAGCACTCAAAACACCAGCTAGCAATGCTTATTGCGGGTCACCGGTCTGACATACTTCATGTCTGTTGACTGCGGCGCCTAAAAATCCCTTCTGAGAATTATGTCATGGTGCTACTGCGGATATAAGAAGTTGTGCTGCTACTGATACCCTGGCAACATGGCTGATGGCTGGCAACATGACTGAGCTTCCCCTGCTTGCCCCACTGCGTCCCCTCCCAGAAACAAACGCATAATCCTTTTTGGATGCAACCGGCACAGAAGCGACAGGGCTTTATCGTCAAGGGCAAGCCACAGCTGGGCGCACCCCATTGAAGTTTCCTTCCGGCTTGACCAGCTTCTTGTACGTCGCCTCCAGGATGACGTCGCCGGTGGGCTTCAGCGCCACAAGCACCGACTTGTTAGAGAAGGTGTCCTTGGTGATGGGGTCCATGTACCTGCCGGTGAAGGGTGAGACACGGGTGGGCTCACCGTGCGGCTCGGGGCACCACAGCTGCCCCCTCATACGGCAATTACTCTATCCATACATCCATGGCTGGATAACAATCATGCTCGCTGGTCTCACCGGCCAGTCTCGCCCTCTGGGACCTTGGTGAACTTCAAGGGAATGAGCTCCTGGATGGCACAGTGCAGCTGTGAGGCAAAGTGCAGCACGGGTGCAGCAGCAGGATCTGGTAGGGGAGGGGTGCACCTTGATGCGCAGCTTCTTGCCGGTGTTGGGACACAACACATCTGAGGACGGCTTCTCCAGCTGAGCCTGAGCCTCGGGCGTCTTGGAAGGGAGCCAGTACGCCTGCAAGCCGAGAAACGGGGGTGTGACGGTGTGCAGGGGGCGCTCTTGCTTTTAGCTCACCCCACCCCTCTCTTCTGCGCAGCCCATCTATTGCTTCCTTTGAGCGCACCTTCATCTCCTTCAGCCGCTCTGCGTTAGAGGCAATGTTACCAGAGGACTTGGCGCCCTGCAGTCGCCATCAGAGCGGTCAGCCAAACGCGCTGCAGTGCCCCAGCTAGGTAGGCTGCCACATGACGGCGGGGACATACGGTGCGAGGAGGGGGGTGGAGGCAGCCGCGCCTTCTTGGTGTCTTGCATCGCCTCCACCTCCTGCTCGATGGCCTCCACCAGGTGCCTGGCGGATGCGTCGCTCACGCCCATGTGGTTCTTGCGGTCAAAGGAGATCAGGCGCGCCTCCGCCGCAATGGCCTCCTTCTCTGCTTGCTGCCAGCGGCACGCATAAGTGAGGCTCAGTGCGGCGCCCTCTCTGGGGCACAGGGCTGGCAGGAAAGGCAGTGCTGTCCGCCACGTGGAAGGGACGGGGCAAGGGGGCAGACCTTGGTGGCACCCTCCTGTTGCTGCGCCTCCCAGGCGGCCAGTTTCTTCCTCAACATCTTCTTTTGCTTGAGGAAGTACTCCAGGATGGCCTCCCGGCTGTAGATCACGCCTTCCGGCGTCATTACCGGGTCCTGAGACAAGCGCCAGGGCAGGTCAGGGACGCCACAAGAGCAGCCAGGCAAATCATTCTGCCCCCTGTGTCGCATGCTTCGCCCCGCGAGTTCTCCTGCCTCTGGGCCTCCCTGCAGTGGAAACTCAGGTGTGGGGACCCACCACTGCGGTCGTCAGAGTGAGGCAGCAGTCATCAAAGTTGCCCGCAGCGTCCTGCCAAGGTGAGGAGGAGGCAGCAGCAGTCAGGCACACACCACGAGCGCGGCCCCAGCAGCTCCCCGCCCCTTGCATGGCTTGCCGTGTCAGTAACACCCGCCGCGTCGCCCCCCGCCGCACCTTGCCCACCCGCTCCCGCACGGTGCCGTAGCCCAGCGCCACGCGCTCCGCATACGTCAGGGCCTCGCAGCCCATGGTTCCCGCATTTTTGCTATGCCTCTGTCCCTTCCCCATGTTGGCGACCTGCGCGCGCCGGGGGGGGGGGGGGGGGGGTGCATTTGCTCAGCTGAGGGCGGAGGTGGCGGCGGTTCCGTGCTCCACCTGCCGGCTGTCGGCGGCCTGCCAGCAAAGTACAGTGGGGGCCTGCAGCGCGATACCTGTCGCTCTGCCTGGCGGGGGGCGCGACGCCGCTGCGAATGATACGAGTAGCAGTCGAGTGGCAGGTGTTCGGACGGCTCGCGCCGGGACCTACTGCAGAGCGCACACGCCTTGTGGTGGGGCTGAGGCAAGAGGAGGATATTTATCACGTGCTAGAACTTTAGCTTGGTCTGCAGAGAAGCGCGGCTAGGAAAGGTGGTCCTTGTGTTATGTGTTTGGTCGAGAAGTCGAGGGGTTTGTTGGGTGAAAGTGCAGGCCGGGGGGCGGGGACGAGCAGTGGCCAACCGGCCGGCGGACCACAGACGGGCCGGCCCAGCCAGGGGTACTGGCGTGAATTACAAAAAGGGCAGAAACAAATCCACCTACGGTACAACTAAAAGTAGTACTTAAAAATCAACACAGCAAGCCGCCTAAAAGCGGCCCGCATCCCGCACGAGGCGGGATGGATGAGTGGTGCGCACACGGTTCGGGCCGGGCCACTCGTGCGCGTGTGTGTGTGGTTGATCCTCGGACGTGCTGTGCAGCTTCAGCAACGGGGTAATGTATTGGTGTGAATTACAAAAAGGCCGGAAAGCAATCCACCGCTAAAAGCAGTACCAAAAGATAAATCCGCCTAAAAACGGCCCGCATCCCGCACGAGGGGGGATTGATGAGTAACGCGCCCGGTTGAGTCCGGGCCACGCGCGGGCACGTGTGCGCGACGGCGATCCACGCACGCGACGAGCAGCTTCGGCAACGGGATGGTGGACGAATATGCGCCGTGTGATGAGGCAGCGAGCACGCTCTCGAGCCGCCACCAAGCTCAGGACCCCGAGGAAATCTCTTGCGAGGAAGGCCTTCTGGCGAGCCCGGGTGACGCACCGAGTGTCTCGCGATCAGAGGGCATCCCGATCCGCGGCCAAGCATACGATAGCGCGCACGGTGCGGCGCACAACCTTGCTCACCTCACCCACAGTGCCAACGACCGTGCGCGTGTACTCCGACAACAATGTCAAGGATGTCCCGAAGTGGGCCCTTGTGTCTCGGCTCCACCGCATCCCCCATTGCCAACCCCCGTTGCATGTCGCCCAACAGTGAGTGCTCAAACCGATCCACAGCCGTGGTCCGGGGCACCGCAGTGCACATGACACCGTACCGCATAGTCTTGAGCTCCCGTAGCGTGGGATTCAAGCTCCAAGAATAATCACAGCTTCCGGTCACGACATTGAAGGCTGGGAGGGAGAGCTCTGCATCTAGCACCAGGTCCTTGAGTTCATCTCAGGGTACGATGTTGCCCGAGAAGCACTGCATGTTGGAACAAGTCATGCCAAGATCGTGAAAATAGTGATCGCAAAAGGCGTCAGAGATAACATCGTGTTATACGCATCAGTGAGCGTCTCTAGGCGCCGGGAGGTTCATGTGTGCGTTGCCATAGAGGTCGACGGTGACGGGATTGTGCCCTGGCACCCAACCACCGGGGGCATGCATGGGCTCGGCAGAAAAAAGTACCCGGCAGCGACCTGATCCCGCAGCTCCCGCGGAGTCATGACCGTCCGCGCAGTGGGGATGGCCACCGTCCACATTCCCGACGCCGCGTCGAGCCGGCCGAACAAGTACCGTTCCCTACATGTGACACGGAGGGTGCACACCTCATTTTGAAGCCGAGAGTTGCTGGTCTAGTCAAGGAGTGCCGTGAGCTCCTCCTGCGATCCCAGCGCACCCTCCGCCTCCCGCTCCATCACGCGGGCGTCCGCATCGCTGAGGTGGCTAGCAGTATCCGCGTGAAGGCGCCCCCACGCCTCGCGCACCGCCGCGGCGTAGCTAGTCGACCCACGAGGATCGTTGAGGAAGTGATCGTACTGGCGGGCGGAAGAAGTTGCGTTGAAGCTGCCTCGGCCAAGCACGGACTCAAGTTTTGGATCAAAGAAACTAGGGGTGGGGGTGTTGGTGTCGGAGTTCCCAGTGAGGAACATGGGGAGGATGTCGTTCATGCAGCCCGTGAAGGCGGCATCACGGATGGTAGCCATGCAACGAATGCCAGCGCGCTTCAATGGGGAGGCGAAGGGGGGGAGGCGAAGCCTGCTGCGCGCCTTGGCCACTGCATCCTCGCTCAAAGTAGCCGCCTCCGCAGCCGTGGGGTGAGGATCGTCCGGGTTATGCAAGAGCTCCGCCAGGCAGTCGGTAACTACCGGGTTGGTGTCGGTGCCGTCTGTGGACGGCGGATCAAAAGAGACCCCTAGCACCCGCTCGACATCCCCAAGGACGGTGGCATCCATCGCGTCTGCGAAGGCCTCTACCTCGGACAAGAGGGATATTGGTAGGGTGTGCTCCTCGCCCATAGGCCGAAATACAGCACCGGCAATAATATCTATTTTTGGAAGGGTTGGGCCACAATCAACTGAGATGTAAACACGGTACATTACCGTGTTTGCTCGAAGTGGCCCCTGCCGCATATTACTTTCAGCCAGTCTGAGGTGCCGACTATAGCTTCATCAATATTCGATAGTATCGAAGAGCAGCCAATACCTGACTCCTACTTCCTTGGCATATAATCGCGTAGGGCGAGGTGGGCGGGAGCGATTTTAAAGCCGGAACCGAGCTGGATCTCGCAGACCTCCTAACTATTTTTAGTGGGATAAGCGAGGTTCCTACGAGCCCCGCGGCCCACTATACCCTTACCTAGTGTCGTTTGATCTTCCAATTCCGTTGCTCCTGCGGTTGTTGCCCGTTGGAGGGCAACGCTTCTCCAGTTGGTTCAGTTGTCGCAGCAACTGTCGGTAGGCGTTGAATAGTTAGTTGAATAATTCGTAGCGCCGCCTGCTTCAGCGGAGAGCGCGCGACGCACACGGCCGTACCGCCCCATCCAAAAACATCATTTCGCCGCCACTGTCACCACAACTCCGAAGTCGGCGAAATAGACCATTTTGGAGTGGCGGCGCCAAAATCAACTACTGTAATCACGGTACATCATTATAGTGTTTGCTCTAAGTGGCCCCTACCGCACTGTAATTTTAACCATGTTCGAGGTGCCGACTGTAGCTTCATCGATATTCGATGTTATCGAAGAGCAGCCAATGCCTTAGACCTGACTCACGACAGACTTCGCTCAAAGATTTTTAGGCTACTTCGTAGTTAGCGAACCCCGTTTTAAACACCCGCTGGGCCATATAAGTGTACGCTGGCGTATACGCGGTTGCGCAATCCGCGCAGCGTCATCAGCATCGGCGTGATCGCCGCCGGGAAGCTAGTTCCGGGTGTTGCACCTCCGCCTCCAACCCGTGCTCCTTGCGAGTGTGCATGCTCGGTCTGTACTTGAGGTGCCACCCGAATTAACTCCTCACATGACATGTGAGGTACCTAACGCCGGCGTGTTCGCGCTTCGTACAGCGGGGCGTCTTCCGCGGAGAGATCATCCGCCGGAGAATTTTGTCCGTGTATTAAGGTCACGAAACGCGGTTGTGCACGGCACAACGGTACAAGGTTACTGCTTGATGCGCGTGTCACGCGCTGCGTCGAGCGGCGCCGGATGCTTGCTTGCATTTATTAGAAACTACGAATTAACAACAGAACATGTGCCATGACGGTGCGAGAATATGCATCCATCGCATCCTCTTTGCATGCTCAATGGCCCACATCTGCGCGATCAACCGACGACTTTGTTACGCGTTCCACAACCATGTGTCTAGCGGCTTCCGGCTCGAATGGCTAGAAACCCGTGACAAGTCCGCGGTGCGGGCTGCAGCGTCATGATGTGCCCGGACATATGCTTGTTTAAAAGCCACTGCAAATCTTGCATAAGGTTTGCCAAAACATGTAGCAGGCTCCAACCCAGGTGTGGTTGATGGTGTGAGCAAGAAATCGCGATTCGGGGCCCGAATACCATAAGGTATTGTTCTAGGAGCTACACCGGTCTGACATGTAATGATGCGATGTCATCTGGACTATAACCAAAAGTTGCTTTCTTGTTGTACACATTTTTATCGACGTTAACGCAAATACGAATGTACGGATGTGGAGAGTGTGCATCGTTGCAAATTCGCACGTCCCAGGATGGATCAAATGCTATTGACCCATCCGGGAGGATACGATATTTTATCCGAAGTTGCGCTGCAACACCTCTTCTCAGACAACCTAGGTTCAAATACACTATAGGCATAACCGTTGGTGAAAACCATATGCTCGGTCGAGGCTGAAACCCCGCCTGTAAATATTGCGGAATTCGAATAAGGCGAGTGCTTGGCGTGTGCCCGGTTTGCGCACAGCCCGTTCGGCCATCACCTTTAGATGTTCCCTGACCGCCGCCTCTTGGCCTGGGTTTGCCAGCGCCCATCCAGCGCGTGCCAGCGAGCGTTGCTGTCACAGTTGGGCGGGCGGCAACGTGGGATGGCGACGATGATGCCGCGGGCGCCGGACGGCCGAGCAACACCGGCGCGCGTATGGGCACTAATGGCATCTATCGGTACGATACTAGTACGGATACGGGTACCACCGCCAGCAGTTGCGGTCGGTCCAAGCGGCCGGCAGGACCGATTGGTCGGGCGTACGAGATGTCGCGCGCCGGTGTGAAAGATTCGCCGCGACGCATCGGGGCGGACATCACAGCGCAGAGCCACGACGCGCCGGGTGGCGGGCGCATTTTGCGCGACGCGGTTGCGCGACGCCTGTTCAGGAAAGAAGGGGTCGGGCTTGATGTGGTCCATCCACACCTAGTCAATGACAATGTCGGCCAGGTGGTCGCCCGTGCAGCCGCCTGTGCAGCCACAAACGAGCGGCCACCAGTGGCGTCGACGCCAAAAATGGTATCACCAGCGTCGCGATCGTGTTGTCCTCGCTCGCCAAGATATGACAACACCTAACCAGTTAGGCTAAAAGGAGGAATCATCCAATTATTGTAATTGGCCACGAAAACGCGAACGAATCACGCCAAAGGTACGGGGCACCAAAACATAGAGATGGAGATGGAAAATCTCCCCGCAGAGATGGTTCATGTCGCTAGCAAACACGTCGCACGTGTGCGGCCCCCACCGCCGGTCGAGCCACAAGAAGACGCTTGGGCTGAGCACCTAGTCGTCACGGTCACCAAGTTTGGAGATGTCGTCAGCGTCTTGGTTGAGTGCCCGGGGCACACATGTGAGGTTCAACGTCCATGCGTGAACATGGCAGAACTGGACCACCTCCTTCGCCAGAAAATTAAGCTCCATTTTGTGGCTGCCGTGGCGTACGACGTACAATAAATCCTTACTGTCGACCTAAACCGCCATCTTTATGTCCGAACAAACTCACGCGAGTGCGCGAAGGAAACACATCAGTCCGCGCAGCTCCCGATGGGTGGAGGATTTTGTCCGCTTGTTCGGCGTAAATAAGAAGCCGTGCGCAATCAAGCGGGCGGGTTGCAAGGAGACCCTTCCCCCCCCCCCCTCCTCCCCTATCGAGGCATCGCACGCCACCGCAAAGGCCTCGCCACAGTCCGCCGGCCGCAGGATGGACCCCTGGAACGACTCGCACTCGGCAATGACCCAAAAAATCAGCTCATCCCGGGCGTCTGAGGTAGTTAGGGAAACGGAACCCCACCGCGAGCCGGCATCATCGGACATGGCTTGGAAGTACCGCATGTAGGGCCGGCAAATACCCCCGGCAGCCAATTCGAAGGACTGAAGCTGACCAGCAATCGACGCCAACTGCCGGACCCGTACCCTTCTGTTTGTTAGATAGGGCATCGGCGATGCTGGTATGGAGCTAGTCCCACCGCTGCTGCGGCATCTCCAACACCATGTTCCGGAGGTGCACCACGAACCCAAAGTGTTGCAGAACAGACACCGCTGTGAGATGCGACTTGGCCTCATATTGACGGCGAGGCATGCGGCCTTGCAGTCCGCCCGGACACGCGCAGCTAAGGTTTGGGCGACCATGCCGCGATGAGTAAGGAAAAAACAAGTCGTTCAAATACGCTATCATTCGCACCCCACGGCCGCGCCAATACCCTACTAAAACTCCCATGGGCTTAAAGAACACCCTAGGTGAGAACTTGAGACCAAACAGTAGGCAGTGGTAGACGTAGTAACGTCCTTGCCACTCAAAACCGCGAATCCGGGTGTAACTCAATATGCCGGTAGCCATATGTTAGGTCGACACCGAGCATAACATCGCCGCCGCGCACTAAATCACACAGCATCCGCAGGGACTCCATCTTGCGGAGCGGCATATCCCGCATAAATTCGCTCGGGAAACGGATGTCCAGAATCAACCAAAGTTTCGAAAAATCCTTCTTTGTTACCACTCCCACGGGGGAGCAAATCACCGGAGGGAATTGTACGTCTCAACGGCCGCGTCGCGCGGCACATGCGGAAAACCTCCTGCGTTACGAACTTGGCATATGTTCGTCCCCCGAGCGTTGAATGGGTTGCTCTCGTTGCGGTGGAGGGTCCGTGGCCCACTCAATCGAGTAGCCATCGCGAATCCACGCGAGGACATGTCGATCCCACGCCGCGTGCGCGATGTTGACCCATAAGTCTCAGCCATCGAGTAGTCTCCCCGCGTTACCGGCCGATGGCGGCTCCTCGCCGGAGGCCGGTACCGGTGGCGGCGGGACGTGCGCCGTTGGTGCACCACCAGGCACGGCCGAGCCGCGGTTCCGGTTCCGTCGGCGCTGGCGCGGCGCGACGCGCCGGGGAGCCGCACGATAGTGCGCTGCGCGCGCGACGTACGAGGACGTACGTTAGTCTCATAACCTCAGCACTCGTACCGGGCGGGCAGTAGTCGTACTCCCGCAATTGTACTCGCACCGTAGCGCGCTGTGCGTACACTACGTACATGCCATTACAAGCGGGCGATGTAACGCGTTTCGCAGCACGTATACTCCGGGTTGAAACAAATCCGGTATAGCCCCCCGAGCGTCCTCGGCGGTGCCCGTCACTGTGAGAATGAGATGTGACATACGGGTGACGAAGCACTACTACTAGCGACTATTATTTATCCGTGAAGGCTGCCGCTGGTGGCGGCATGTCCATCCAGTTACGTCCGATTACATCCGGCGGTATTGCCGGCGGGCGATAAACCCTTTTTGTAATCATTGTGCTAGTCGTACTAGCGCGGTGACGCGTTACATGGCACTGACGTATAAGTACGAGGTTGTCCGTGCAGTACCGGGTAGTACGCGATATATTTATTAAGCCGGTACCGGGTATCTAGTACGAACCCGGGCGCGATGACGAGTCGTCCTGTGGATAACTACGAATATTAGTACATGGAAGCGCAAATCGCAGCCGTACGTATTTGGTAACAGTGGGGAATTTTGTGTACATTATAGCTAGTACTGCTGAACGGGCATGCCAGCCGTCCGATCAAAGGTCATCATATGGGCGGTTTGGCTGCCATGTTTTGCCAAAGAGTGCTCACGTTACATAAATATTCGCGAGGGGGGGGGGGGGGGGGCGAGGGGAGGGGCAGGCAGCGGTTTGCCGAAGAATGATTGAATTACAATATTCGCGACAGATGCCATCGGGGAATGTGGCCGGGGGGGGCGGCCCCCCCCCCCCCCCCCCCCCCCCCCCCCCCCCCCCCCCGCCGCCCGCCGCTCGCCGCCGGGGGGGGGAGGGGGGGGGGCGCGGAGAGGGGCTACTGCTTGTTCTTGCGTGCCCGGGGGACCCGCCGCTTCGACGACCTCGCTGCCTCCGCCTCCGCCTCCGACTCCGCGACCGTCCGTTTCTTACCTGGGCGCTTCTTCACTGGCCTCTTCCGCTTCTTGTCGGCGGCGTTCATCCAGCACAGCTCCTTCTCAGTTAGAGATGGGCGGGGCAGCGGCGCGATCGGAGGGAGAACGGCGGCCGTCAGTGTCTTCACCACCCCGGGAGGCTGTGCCGTCGACGACGCCGCCATGAGCTTCCTTGCCTTGGCGTCGGGACGCCCCCTGTGCCCAGACGCCCACAACAAGCCACAATCGTTTCGCCTCCAAGCGGCTGAGGCTGCGGCCTCCTCGGCCACAACGAGTTGCGCCGCTGGCTCTGTGGAAGCTTTGGCGTTAAGGTGGGCCTTACGGCGCTCCCGGACGAACCTGCGCGCGGCACAAGTTAGCCACGAGTGTGGGTGCGTTGCGTGCTTATGTGGAGGGTGGAGTGCTTTGTTGCGTGCCCACCTTGTCACGCGTTTCCTCATGTCTTTCTCGTCCTCCTCGATGCCGGCGGCGCGGATACGCGAGACAACAAGGCCCGCCGCCCACTTTTGCCCGGGAGACGAGGTCTGCCATTGCGCTGTGACCGGTGAAGGGGGGGGGGGGGGGGGGCGGCCGAGGTGGAGAAACTAACACCCAGTCGACGACCGCCTTCCCGCAGCAGTCAACGACACAGTGGAGGCGAGGAGCAGCGCGCCACTACTATTTATATGTACGTATTGTCAAGAGCTAGTCGGTGCGGCATTGTGTCGGCGTAATTTCGCAATGTTTATTGTTGAAGTAGCACGGCGTAATGAATACGCGGTTTCACCGAGTGAATCCGGGATAATATATGCGGTAGGGCGCGCGTGTATATGTGCGCGACGAATGTGCGCGGATGTGCGCACCGTTGTGTAGCAGCGGTGTGCGGCGGTGTGCACCGATGTGCACGAAGATGTGCACGAACATGTAGGGGCGGAGCGGGTGAGTGTCCGCCGCTCCACGCAGCGCCGCAAATCCCCATGCGTGGACCAACACCCAATGTTAAATCCCCGAGCTCCTCGCTGAGGAAGATGCGATGACGAGGTTGCAAGCTTACCTCGAGCGGTGGCTACAGGATGGTGGTACCTATGTCCCCGTACACCTGGAGCTGTGGAGGCTTCTCGGACAAGACGCCGCGCATGCCTTGCTGAGAAGGTTCCCTAATGAGGTCCCGACGCCATACCCGGATCTGAACGCTCCCGGGCTGCTAGAGGTGGGTTTGTTGTCGCACATCGCACAAGACCTTATTGGTTTCAGCGAAGGACGCGGCGGAGCGGAAGGGAGTACAAACGCCGTGGTTATGAGCATGGTGTTGAGCATGGTGTGTGTGCCCTTGACACCAACATGTCATCCTGCCCCCGGAAGACCTGGACGTTGCAGACCACACGCAGGTGAAGCCGTATGACGGGGAAAAGGACGGCAAAGTCGACCCGTGGAAGCTGTGGCATTGGGCAAGGAGTGCGCCAGAGACATGGGTCGGCAAAAAGCAAAGGCAAATGAAGAGGTGCCCCCCCGCCCCCCCCCCCCCCCCCCCCCCCCCCGGCCCCCTTCAACCCCTGACTCGTGCATCGGTTATTCTGAGCGTGTGCCTTGCAGGAAGGCCTTGTTTGCCGCCTTGCTGGACTTGCGGCGCTCTTTCGTGTCTGGTGCCGAGAAGGCCGGCGAGCTAGCACCAAAGTTTTGGTCGTGGCCGGTGATCGCGTTGCTGTTCACCCCGGCGGATGCCTCCGCTCAGATCACCCACGTTGATGGGCAGGCTCCAAATCTGCATGCCATCATTGCATGCACGTGCCACTGCCGCCCCACTGAGGTGTACCGCGGGCCAGAAGTGAGCTTCAGAGATGCCGTGAAGCACATTCGGTACCCGGTGCGCCCCCCCCCTTCCCCCCTTCCCCCCCCCCCCCCCAGGCCGGTGGCGGGAGCGGGGGCGGGGGGGGCGGGGACTGAGTGCCATCCATGTGTTGAAATGAAAAGGGCCACGAGAATCACCGCCTCAAGGAGAGGACGCTGGCGGAGACATATCCGGGACCTGCCGACTTCATCATGAGCCACAAGAACTTGATGCAGCCCCTGGAGGACTTGGAGCGTGGCATGGGTGTCCCCGAGGAGGACATGCCCTACACGAAACAATACCATGGGTACATGTTTGGGTCGGACACGATGCACCGCGGGCCCGTGGACGCCCCATTTGAGCTGCCCAGCAGCAACCCCTGTCCCAAGTGTCACGGGCGTGGCAATGTCCGCTTGTACGGGCAGGGGCACCTTCTGGGACTGCCTGGCTGCGGCCGTGCGGACGACCCTACTCAATGCACGCCGTTCTTGACAGCCTACCACGAGGCACTCTACCCACACATCACCCCCCGCAGTGATGTTGCGGAGAAACGCAATCACGAGTTGGCGGCGCAGTATGTGGCCCACTTTGGGGATCATGCTGTGTTGCTAAAGCATTTGTACAGTGACGAGGACTACGCCAGCATCCATGCCAGCGTGAAGGAGCTGCGGCTTGCTGCTGAGGCTGCGGCTCCTGTTGCTGCCGCTGCCGCCTCCATCCCGCCGTAGACGGTCGGGTCTGGCAGCACCGACAATGTAAATAAACGACAATGGATCACGTCATGCTCCGGTCGTACTCCTACACTTCCTCCACTTTGGCGGGGCGGGGGGGGGGGGATCCTGTTCTTATTACTTACATCGGTGGACGTGCTGGATATGGAGGTCACCGGGCACATCGCGTGGTTCCGGAGTAGTACATGCGCGCCTCCTCGTCTTGGTTGCAATCATCGCCCCTAATCCAATGCACGGTGAGTAGCGGGACGCTGTGACCCCCCCCCCCCCCCCGGGGGGTATATGTAAACAAATATCCAGCCGTGCATGCGTCGCAATCGGTACCCAATGAGCGGGGTATGTGACAGTGGTTTCGGAGCAGTGCAAGCATTCCGTGCGTGCACAAGCACGTACGACTGGGAATGAGGCGGGGGTTGCGGGCGGAGTGCATTGGCGGTGCATAGAAAAGCGTGTTGCTGGGATTTTGGCTGCATCGGACGCCGTATTCCCATCCATCCGGCACGGAATGTCCGGTTTTCACACATTTGAATATAGTGTGAATATTACGCGTCTTTTACGCCGGGTGGATGGGCATCGGGCGTCCGATGCACCCCAATTATTTGCAGCACGCTAGTCTACGCACCGCCAATGCACTCCGCCAGCCCCGCCTCCATCCGCGTCGGAACCGGTAGTAAGTGTTGTTGTGTGCGCACATCGTGACAACATTAAACGGTGGGAATTGCAATTAGCGGTGGATAATGTGAAGGCATTTTCGAAATCGACGGAGAATGAGGCGGTGCTGGCAAGAGTGCATTGGCGGTGCATAGAGTAGCGTATTGCTGGGGTTTTGGCTGCATCGGACGCCGTATTCCCATCCATCCGGCACGGAATGTCCGGTTTTCACACATTTGAATATAGTGTGAATATTACGCATCTTTTATGCCGGGTGGGTGGGCATCCGGCGTCCGATGCACCCCAAGTATTTGCAGCACGCTACTCTACGCACCGCCAATTCACTCCACCAGCCCCGCCTCCATCCGCGTCGGAACCGGTAGTAAGTGTTGTTGTGTGCGCACATCGTGACAACATTACACGGTGGGGATTGCAATTAGCGGTGGATAATGTGAAGGCATTTTCGAAATCGACGGAGAATGAGGCGGTGCTGGCGGAGTGCATTGGCGGTGCATAGAATAGCGTGTTGCTGGGATTTTGGCTGCATCGGACGCCGTATTCCCATCCATCCGGCACGGAATGTCCGGTTTTCACACATTTGTGTGTGACTTTAGTGTGAATATTACGCATCTTTTATGCCGGGTGGATGGGCATCCGGCGTCCGATGCACCCCAATTATTTGCAGCACGCTACTCTACGCACCGCCAATGCACTCCGCCAGCCCCGCCTCCATCCGCGTCGGAACCGCTAGTAAGTGTTGTTGTGTGCGCACATCGTGACAACATTACACGGTGGGAATTGCAATTAGCGGTGGATAATGTGAAGGCATTTTCGAAATCGACGGAGAATGAGGCGGTGCTGGCGGAGTGCATTGGCGGTGCATAGAATAGCGTGTTGCTGGGGTTTTGGCTGCATCGGACGCCGTATTCCCATCCATCCGGCACGGAATGTCCTGTTTTCACACATTTGAATATAGTGTGAATATTACGCATCTTTTATGCCGGGTGGATGGGCATCCGGCGTCCGATGCACCCCAATTATTTGCAGCACGCTACTCTACGCACCGCCAATTCACTCCACCAGCCCCGCCTCCATCCGCGTCGGAACCGCTAGTAAGTGTTGTTGTGTGCGCACATCGTGACAACATTACACGGTGGGGATTGCAATTAGCGGTGGATAATGTGAAGGCATTTTCGAAATCGACGGAGAATGAGGCGGTGCTGGCGGAGTGCATTGGCGGTGCATAGAATAGCGTGTTGCTGGGATTTTGGCTGCATCGGACGCCGTATTCCCATCCATCCGGCACGGAATGTCCGGTTTTCACACATTTGCGTGTTAATATAGTGTGAATATTACGCATCTTTTATGCCGGGTGGATGGGCATCCGGCGTCCGATGCACCCCAAGTATTTGCAGCACGCTACTCTACGCACCGCCAATGCACTCCGCCAGCCCCGCCTCCATCCGCGTCGGAACCGCTAGTAAGTGTTGTTGTGTGCGCACATCGTGACAACATTACACGGTGGGAATTGCAATTAGCGGTGGATAATGTGAAGGCATTTTCGAAATCGACGGAGAATGAGGCGGTGCTGGCGGAGTGCATTGGCGGTGCATAGAATAGCGTGTTGCTGGGGTTTTGGCTGCATCGGACGCCGTATTCCCATCCACCCGGCACGGAATGTCCGGTTTTCACACATTTGAATATAGTGTGAATATTACGCATCTTTTATGCCGGGTGGATGGGCATCCGGCGTCCGATGCACCCCAATTATTTGCAGCACGCTACTCTACGCACCGCCAATTCACTCCACCAGCCCCGCCTCCATCCGCGTCGGAACCGCTAGTAAGTGTTGTTGTGTGCGCACATCGTGACAACATTACACGGTGGGGATTGCAATTAGCGGTGGATAATGTGAAGGCATTTTCGAAATCGACGGAGAATGAGGCGGTGCTGGCGGAGTGCATTAGCGATGCATAGAATAGCGTATTGCTGGGATTTTGGCTGCATCGGACGCCGTATTCCCATCCATCCGGCACGGAATGTCCGGTTTTCACACATTTGCGTGTTAATATAGTGTGAATATTACGCGTCTTTTATGCCGGGTGGATGGGCATCCGGCGTCCGATGCACCCCGAATCTCACCAACACGCTACTCTACGCACCGTCAATGCACTCCGCCAGCCCCGCCTGTTTCCGCGCGCGTCCTACGTTGCATTGTGTATATTTATATAAGAATACGTACATGTATTGCTCCGAAACCAGCCCACATGTCTTTTACGCCGGGTGGATGCATGGGCATCCGGCGTCCGATGCACCCCAATTATTTGCAGCACGCTACTCTACGCACCGCCAATGCACTCCGCCAGCCCCGCCTCCATCCGCGTCGGAACCGCTAGTAAGTGTTGTTGTGTGCGCACATCGTGACAACATTACACGGTGGGAATTGCAATTAGCGGTGGATAATGTGAAGGCATTTTCGAAATCGACGGAGAATGAGGCGATGCTGGCGGAGTGCATTGGCGGTGCATAGAGTAGCGTGTTGCTGGGGTTTTGGCTGCATCGGACGCCGTATTCCCATCCATCCGGCACGGAATGTCCGGTTTTCACACATTTGCGTGTTAATATAGTGTGAATATTACGCATCTTTTATGCCGGGTGGATGGGCATCCGGCGTCCGATGCACCCCGAATCTCACCAAAACGCTACTCTACGCACCGCCAATGCACTCCGCCAGCCCCGCCTGTTTCCGCGCGCGTCCTACGTTGCATTGTGTATATTTATATAAGAATACGTACATGTTCTGCTCCGAAACCAGCCCACATGTCTTTTACGCCGGGTGGATGCATGGGCATCCGGCGTCCGATGCACCCCAATTATTTGCAGCACGCTAGTCTATGCACCGCCAATGCACTCCGCCAGCCCCGCCTCCATCCGCGTCGGAACCGCTAGTAAGTGTTGTTGCGTGCGCACATCGTGACAACATTACACGGTGGGAATTGCAATTAGTGGTGGATAATGTGAAGGCATTTTCGAAATCGACGGAGAATGAGGCGGTGCTGGCGGAGTGCATTGGCGATGCATAGAATAGCGTATTGCTGGGATTTTGGCTGCATCGGACGCCGTATTCCCATCCACCCGGCACGGAATGTCCGGTTTTGACACATTTGTGTGTGCCTTTAGTGTGAATATTACGCGTCTTTTACGCCGGGTGGATGGGCATCCGGCGTCCGATGCACCCCAATTATTTGCAGCACGCTACTCTACGCACCGCCAATGCACTCCGCCAGCCCCGCCTCCATCCGCGTCGGAACCGGTAGTAAGTGTTGTTGTGTGCGCACATCGTGACAACATTACACGGCGGGAATTGCAATTAGCGGTGGATAATGTGAAGGCATTTTCGAAATCGACGGAGAATGAGGCGATGCTGGCGGAGTGCATTGGCGGTGCATAGAGTAGCGTGTTGCTGGGGTTTTGGCTGCATCGGACGCCGTATTCCCATCCATCCGGCACGGAATGTCCGGTTTTCACACATTTGAATATAGTGTGAATATTACGCATCTTTTATGCCGGGTGGATGGGCATCCGGCGTCCGATGCACCCCAATTATTTGCAGCACGCTACTCTACGCACCGCCAATTCACTCCACCAGCCCCGCCTCCATCCGCGTCGGAACCGGTAGTAAGTGTTGTTGTGTGCGCACATCGTGACAACATTACACGGTGGGGATTGCAATTAGCGGTAGGTGGATAATGTGAAGGCATTTTCGAAATCGACGGAGAATGAGGCGGTGCTGGCGGAGTGCATTGGCGATGCATAGAATAGCGTATTGCTGGGATTTTGGCTGCATCGGACGCCGTATTCCCATCCATCCGGCACGGAATGTCCGGTTTTGACACATTTGCGTGTTAATATAGTGTGAATATTACGCGTCTTTTATGCCGGGTGGATGGGCATCCGGCGTCCGATGCACCCCGAATCTCACCAACACGCTACTCTACGCACCGTCAATGCACTCCGCCAGCCCCGCCTGTTTCCGCGCGCGTCCTACGTTGCATTGTATATATGTATATATAAGAATACGTACATGTATTGCTCCGAAACCAGCCCACATGTCTTTTACGCCGGGTGGATGCATGGGCATCCGGCGTCCGATGCACCCCAATTATTTGCAGCACGCTACTCTACGCACCGCCAATGCACTCCGCCAGCCCCGCCTCCATCCGCGTCGGAACCGCTAGTAAGTGTTGTTGCGTGCGCACATCGTGACAACATTACACGGTGGGAATTGCAATTAGTGGTGGATAATGTGAAGGCATTTTCGAAATCGACGGAGAATGAGGCGGTGCTGGCGGAGTGCATTGGCGGTGCATAGAATAGCGTGTTGCTGGGGTTTTGGCTGCATCGGACGCCGTATTCCCATCCACCCGGCACGGAATGTCCGGTTTTCACACATTTTGAATATAGTGTGAATATTACGCATCTTTTATGCCGGGTGGATGGGCATCCGGCGTCCGATGCACCCCAATTATTTGCAGCACGCTACTCTACGCACCGCCAATTCACTCCACCAGCCCCGCCTCCATCCGCGTCGGAACCGCTAGTAAGTGTTGTTGTGTGCGCACATCGTGACAACATTACACGGTGGGGATTGCAATTAGCGGTGGATAATGTGAAGGCATTTTCGAAATCGACGGAGAATGAGGCGGTGCTGGCGGAGTGCATTAGCGATGCATAGAATAGCGTATTGCTGGGATTTTGGCTGCATCGGACGCCGTATTCCCATCCATCCGGCACGGAATGTCCGGTTTTCACACATTTGCGTGTTAATATAGTGTGAATATTACGCGTCTTTTATGCCGGGTGGATGGGCATCCGGCGTCCGATGCACCCCGAATCTCACCAACACGCTACTCTACGCACCGTCAATGCACTCCGCCAGCCCCGCCTGTTTCCGCGCGCGTCCTACGTTGCATTGTGTATATTTATATAAGAATACGTACATGTATTGCTCCGAAACCAGCCCACATGTCTTTTACGCCGGGTGGATGCATGGGCATCCGGCGTCCGATGCACCCCAATTATTTGCAGCACGCTACTCTACGCACCGCCAATGCACTCCGCCAGCCCCGCCTCCATCCGCGTCGGAACCGCTAGTAAGTGTTGTTGTGTGCGCACATCGTGACAACATTACACGGTGGGAATTGCAATTAGCGGTGGATAATGTGAAGGCATTTTCGAAATCGACGGAGAATGAGGCGATGCTGGCGGAGTGCATTGGCGGTGCATAGAGTAGCGTGTTGCTGGGGTTTTGGCTGCATCGGACGCCGTATTCCCATCCATCCGGCACGGAATGTCCGGTTTTCACACATTTGCGTGTTAATATAGTGTGAATATTACGCATCTTTTATGCCGGGTGGATGGGCATCCGGCGTCCGATGCACCCCGAATCTCACCAAAACGCTACTCTACGCACCGCCAATGCACTCCGCCAGCCCCGCCTGTTTCCGCGCGCGTCCTACGTTGCATTGTGTATATTTATATAAGAATACGTACATGTTCTGCTCCGAAACCAGCCCACATGTCTTTTACGCCGGGTGGATGCATGGGCATCCGGCGTCCGATGCACCCCAATTATTTGCAGCACGCTAGTCTATGCACCGCCAATGCACTCCGCCAGCCCCGCCTCCATCCGCGTCGGAACCGCTAGTAAGTGTTGTTGCGTGCGCACATCGTGACAACATTACACGGTGGGAATTGCAATTAGTGGTGGATAATGTGAAGGCATTTTCGAAATCGACGGAGAATGAGGCGGTGCTGGCGGAGTGCATTGGCGATGCATAGAATAGCGTATTGCTGGGATTTTGGCTGCATCGGACGCCGTATTCCCATCCACCCGGCACGGAATGTCCGGTTTTGACACATTTGTGTGTGCCTTTAGTGTGAATATTACGCGTCTTTTACGCCGGGTGGATGGGCATCCGGCGTCCGATGCACCCCAATTATTTGCAGCACGCTACTCTACGCACCGCCAATGCACTCCGCCAGCCCCGCCTCCATCCGCGTCGGAACCGGTAGTAAGTGTTGTTGTGTGCGCACATCGTGACAACATTACACGGCGGGAATTGCAATTAGCGGTGGATAATGTGAAGGCATTTTCGAAATCGACGGAGAATGAGGCGATGCTGGCGGAGTGCATTGGCGGTGCATAGAGTAGCGTGTTGCTGGGGTTTTGGCTGCATCGGACGCCGTATTCCCATCCATCCGGCACGGAATGTCCGGTTTTCACACATTTGAATATAGTGTGAATATTACGCATCTTTTATGCCGGGTGGGTGGGCATCCGGCGTCCGATGCACCCCAAGTATTTGCAGCACGCTACTCTACGCACCGCCAATTCACTCCACCAGCCCCGCCTCCATCCGCGTCGGAACCGCTAGTAAGTGTTGTTGCGTGCGCACATCGTGACAACATTAAACGGTGGGAATTGCAATTAGCGGTGGATAATGTGAAGGCATTTTCGAAATCGACGGAGAATGAGGCGGTGCTGGCAAGAGTGCATTGGCGGTGCATAGAGTAGCGTATTGCTGGGGTTTTGGCTGCATCGGACGCCGTATTCCCATCCATCCGGCACGGAATGTCCGGTTTTCACACATTTGAATATAGTGTGAATATTACGCATCTTTTATGCCGGGTGGGTGGGCATCCGGCGTCCGATGCACCCCAAGTATTTGCAGCACGCTACTCTACGCACCGCCAATTCACTCCACCAGCCCCGCCTCCATCCGCGTCGGAACCGGTAGTAAGTGTTGTTGTGTGCGCACATCGTGACAACATTACACGGTGGGGATTGCAATTAGCGGTGGATAATGTGAAGGCATTTTCGAAATCGACGGAGAATGAGGCGGTGCTGGCGGAGTGCATTGGCGGTGCATAGAATAGCGTGTTGCTGGGATTTTGGCTGCATCGGACGCCGTATTCCCATCCATCCGGCACGGAATGTCCGGTTTTCACACATTTGTGTGTGACTTTAGTGTGAATATTACGCATCTTTTATGCCGGGTGGATGGGCATCCGGCGTCCGATGCACCCCAATTATTTGCAGCACGCTACTCTACGCACCGCCAATGCACTCCGCCAGCCCCGCCTCCATCCGCGTCGGAACCGCTAGTAAGTGTTGTTGTGTGCGCACATCGTGACAACATTACACGGTGGGAATTGCAATTAGCGGTGGATAATGTGAAGGCATTTTCGAAATCGACGGAGAATGAGGCGGTGCTGGCGGAGTGCATTGGCGGTGCATAGAATAGCGTGTTGCTGGGGTTTTGGCTGCATCGGACGCCGTATTCCCATCCATCCGGCACGGAATGTCCGGTTTTCACACATTTGAATATAGTGTGAATATTACGCATCTTTTATGCCGGGTGGATGGGCATCCGGCGTCCGATGCACCCCAATTATTTGCAGCACGCTACTCTACGCACCGCCAATTCACTCCACCAGCCCGCCTCCATCCGCGTCGGAACCGCTAGTAAGTGTTGTTGTGTGCGCACATCGTGACAACATTACACGGTGGGGATTGCAATTAGCGGTGGATAATGTGAAGGCATTTTCGAAATCGACGGAGAATGAGGCGGTGCTGGCGGAGTGCATTGGCGGTGCATAGAATAGCGTGTTGCTGGGATTTTGGCTGCATCGGACGCCGTATTCCCATCCATCCGGCACGGAATGTCCGGTTTTCACACATTTGCGTGTTAATATAGTGTGAATATTACGCATCTTTTATGCCGGGTGGATGGGCATCCGGCGTCCGATGCACCCCAAGTATTTGCAGCACGCTACTCTACGCACCGCCAATGCACTCCGCCAGCCCCGCCTCCATCCGCGTCGGAACCGCTAGTAAGTGTTGTTGTGTGCGCACATCGTGACAACATTACACGGTGGGAATTGCAATTAGCGGTGGATAATGTGAAGGCATTTTCGAAATCGACGGAGAATGAGGCGGTGCTGGCGGAGTGCATTGGCGGTGCATAGAATAGCGTGTTGCTGGGGTTTTGGCTGCATCGGACGCCGTATTCCCATCCACCCGGCACGGAATGTCCGGTTTTCACACATTTGAATATAGTGTGAATATTACGCATCTTTTATGCCGGGTGGATAGGCATCCGGCGTCCGATGCACCCCAATTATTTGCAGCACGCTACTCTACGCACCGCCAATTCACTCCACCAGCCCCGCCTCCATCCGCGTCGGAACCGCTAGTAAGTGTTGTTGTGTGCGCACATCGTGACAACATTACACGGTGGGGATTGCAATTAGCGGTGGATAATGTGAAGGCATTTTCGAAATCGACGGAGAATGAGGCGGTGCTGGCGGAGTGCATTAGCGATGCATAGAATAGCGTATTGCTGGGATTTTGGCTGCATCGGACGCCGTATTCCCATCCATCCGGCACGGAATGTCCGGTTTTCACACATTTGCGTGTTAATATAGTGTGAATATTACGCGTCTTTTATGCCGGGTGGATGGGCATCCGGCGTCCGATGCACCCCGAATCTCACCAACACGCTACTCTACGCACCGTCAATGCACTCCGCCAGCCCCGCCTGTTTCCGCGCGCGTCCTACGTTGCATTGTGTATATTTATATAAGAATACGTACATGTATTGCTCCGAAACCAGCCCACATGTCTTTTACGCCGGGTGGATGCATGGGCATCCGGCGTCCGATGCACCCCAATTATTTGCAGCACGCTACTCTACGCACCGCCAATGCACTCCGCCAGCCCCGCCTCCATCCGCGTCGGAACCGCTAGTAAGTGTTGTTGTGTGCGCACATCGTGACAACATTACACGGTGGGAATTGCAATTAGCGGTGGATAATGTGAAGGCATTTTCGAAATCGACGGAGAATGAGGCGATGCTGGCGGAGTGCATTGGCGGTGCATAGAGTAGCGTGTTGCTGGGGTTTTGGCTGCATCGGACGCCGTATTCCCATCCATCCGGCACGGAATGTCCGGTTTTCACACATTTGCGTGTTAATATAGTGTGAATATTACGCGTCTTTTATGCCGGGTGGATGGGCATCCGGCGTCCGATGCACCCCGAATCTCACCAAAACGCTACTCTACGCACCGCCAATGCACTCCGCCAGCCCCGCCTGTTTCCGCGCGCGTCCTACGTTGCATTGTGTATATTTATATAAGAATACGTACATGTTCTGCTCCGAAACCAGCCCACATGTCTTTTACGCCGGGTGGATGCATGGGCATCCGGCGTCCGATGCACCCCAATTATTTGCAGCACGCTAGTCTATGCACCGCCAATGCACTCCGCCAGCCCCGCCTCCATCCGCGTCGGAACCGCTAGTAAGTGTTGTTGCGTGCGCACATCGTGACAACATTACACGGTGGGAATTGCAATTAGTGGTGGATAATGTGAAGGCATTTTCGAAATCGACGGAGAATGAGGCGGTGCTGGCGGAGTGCATTGGCGATGCATAGAATAGCGTATTGCTGGGATTTTGGCTGCATCGGACGCCGTATTCCCATCCACCCGGCACGGAATGTCCGGTTTTGACACATTTGTGTGTGCCTTTAGTGTGAATATTACGCGTCTTTTACGCCGGGTGGATGGGCATCCGGCGTCCGATGCACCCCAATTATTTGCAGCACGCTACTCTACGCACCGCCAATGCACTCCGCCAGCCCCGCCTCCATCCGCGTCGGAACCGGTAGTAAGTGTTGTTGTGTGCGCACATCGTGACAACATTACACGGCGGGAATTGCAATTAGCGGTGGATAATGTGAAGGCATTTTCGAAATCGACGGAGAATGAGGCGATGCTGGCGGAGTGCATTGGCGGTGCATAGAGTAGCGTGTTGCTGGGGATTTTGGCTGCATCGGACGCCGTATTCCCATCCATCCGGCACGGAATGTCCGGTTTTCACACATTTGAATATAGTGTGAATATTACGCATCTTTTATGCCGGGTGGATGGGCATCCGGCGTCCGATGCACCCCAATTATTTGCAGCACGCTACTCTACGCACCGCCAATTCACTCCACCAGCCCCGCCTCCATCCGCGTCGGAACCGGTAGTAAGTGTTGTTGTGTGCGCACATCGTGACAACATTACACGGTGGGGATTGCAATTAGCGGTAGGTGGATAATGTGAAGGCATTTTCGAAATCGACGGAGAATGAGGCGGTGCTGGCGGAGTGCATTGGCGATGCATAGAATAGCGTATTGCTGGGATTTTGGCTGCATCGGACGCCGTATTCCCATCCATCCGGCACGGAATGTCCGGTTTTGACACATTTGCGTGTTAATATAGTGTGAATATTACGCGTCTTTTATGCCGGGTGGATGGGCATCCGGCGTCCGATGCACCCCGAATCTCACCAACACGCTACTCTACGCACCGTCAATGCACTCCGCCAGCCCCGCCTGTTTCCGCGCGCGTCCTACGTTGCATTGTATATATGTATATATAAGAATACGTACATGTATTGCTCCGAAACCAGCCCACGTGTCTTTTACGCCGGGTGGATGCATGGGCATCCGGCGTCCGATGCACCCCAAGTATTTGCAGCACGCTAGTCTATGCACCGCCAATGCACTCCGCCAGCCCCGCCTCCATCCGCGTCGGAACCGCTAGTAAGTGTTGTTGTGTGCGCACATCGTGACAACATTACACGGCGGGAATTGCAATTAGCGGTGGATAATGTGAAGGCATTTTCGAAATCGACGGAGAATGAGGCGGTGCTGGCGGAGTGCATTGGCGGTGCATAGAGTAGCGTGTTGCTGGGATGTTGGCTGCATCGGACGCCGTATTCCCATCCATCGGGCACGTAATGTCCGGTTTTCACACATTTGTGTGTTAATATAGTGTGAATATTACGCATCTTTTACGCCGGGTGGATGGGCATCCGGCGTCCGATGCACCCCAATTATTTGCAGCACCCTACTCTACGCACTGCCAATGCACTCCGCCAGCCCCGCCTCCATCCGCGTCGGAACCGCTAGTAAGTGTTGTTGTGTGCGCACATCGTGACAACATTACACGGTGGGGATTGCAATTAGCGGTGGATAATGTGAAGGCATTTTCGAAATCGACGGAGAATGAGGCGGTGCTGGCGGAGTGCATTGGCGATGCATAGAATAGCGTATTGCTGGGATTTTGGCTGCATCGGACGCCGTATTCCCATCCATCCGGCACGGAATGTCCGGTTTTGACACATTTGCGTGTTAATATAGTGTGAATATTACGCGTCTTTTATGCCGGGTGGATGGGCATCCGGCGTCCGATGCACCCCGAATCTCACCAACACGCTACTCTACGCACCGTCAATGCACTCCGCCAGCCCCGCCTGTTTCCGCGCGCGTCCTACGTTGCATTGTATATATGTATATATAAGAATACGTACATGTATTGCTCCGAAACCAGCCCACATGTCTTTTACGCCGGGTGGATGCATGGGCATCCGGCGTCCGATGCACCCCAATTATTTGCAGCACGCTACTCTACGCACCGCCAATGCACTCCGCCAGCCCCGCCTCCATCCGCGTCGGAACCGCTAGTAAGTGTTGTTGTGTGCGCACATCGTGACAACATTACACGGTGGGAATTGCAATTAGCGGTGGATAATGTGAAGGCATTTTCGAAATCGACGGAGAATGAGGCGATGCTGGCGGAGTGCATTGGCGGTGCATAGAGTAGCGTGTTGCTGGGGTTTTGGCTGCATCGGACGCCGTATTCCCATCCATCCGGCACGGAATGTCCGGTTTTCACACATTTGCGTGTTAATATAGTGTGAATATTACGCATCTTTTATGCCGGGTGGATGGGCATCCGGCGTCCGATGCACCCCGAATCTCACCAAAACGCTACTCTACGCACCGCCAATGCACTCCGCCAGCCCCGCCTGTTTCCGCGCGCGTCCTACGTTGCATTGTGTATATGTATATATAAGAATACGTACATGTTCTGCTCCGAAACCAGCCCACATGTCTTTTACGCCGGGTGGATGCATGGGCATCCGGCGTCCGATGCACCCCAATTATTTGCAGCACGCTAGTCTATGCACCGCCAATGCACTCCGCCAGCCCCGCCTCCATCCGCGTCGGAACCACTAGTAAGTGTTGTTGCGTGCGCACATCGTGACAACATTACACGGTGGGAATTGCAATTAGTGGTGGATAATGTGAAGGCATTTTCGAAATCGACGGAGAATGAGGCGGTGCTGGCGGAGTGCATTGGCGATGCATAGAATAGCGTATTGCTGGGATTTTGGCTGCATCGGACGCCGTATTCCCATCCATCCGGCACGGAATGTCCGGTTTTCACACATTTATGTGTGAATATAGTGTGAATATTACGCGTCTTTTATGCCGGGTGGATGGGCATCCGGCGTCCGACGCACCCCGAATCTCACCAAAACGCTACTCTACGCACCGCCAATGCACTCCGCCAGCCCCGCCTGTTTTCGCGCGCGTCCTACGTTGCATTGTATATATTTATATAAGAATACGTACATGTTCTGCTCCGAAACCAGCCCACATGTCTTTTACGCCGGGTGGATGCATGGGCATCCGGCGTCCGATGCACCCCAAGTATTTGCAGCACGCTAGTCTATGCACTGCCAATGCACTCCACCAGCCCCGCCTCCATCCGCGTCGGAACCGCTAGTAAGTGTTGTTGGGGAAAAGCGCAATATTATAGCGTAAACGGTAGAGGCCACTATACTTCACTTTTGACTCACTGAAAATGGGACAATTTACTAGCTCACGCGCCAAACAATGTACTACAGACATACATATACAGCGCAAAGTACTGTACTCGCCGTCCCCGCCGCCATCCCTTATCCCGCCCACTCGAGTGGAGGGGGGGCTGCGCAGTACTACTAGTCGCTACTAGTATACCTTTCCACCACCGCCAAGGCTGCCCAGAACCCAAACCGGGCCGTGGCAGACAGTTAGCGACCATTCATAGGAAAGGATCCCACGCGACACAGGCATGCAGGGTCTTAACTTACACAAAAAGGCGCGAACGCCCGGATCCGTGACATGAATGGACTCCGCCTACCTTCGGCGTAGGTCTGCACGGCTGGTGAGTAGGCAGCTATAGAGACTTGCAGCTCACGCTATCGGTTACTGCCATGCAGGCTGGGGTAGGTCCCATCGCGATGGAGGTGCCTAGCAACCCCCCCCCCCCCCCCCCCCCCCCCGCTTCCCCCCCGCACGCAGCCACCCTCTCGAGAGTCTGCCAGCCGGTCCGCCCGACCCGCTCGACCAAGGGCTGCGTCTGCTCGACGTGCCCCCACCCAACGCTCTCGTCGCGTGGCGGCCCTTGCCGTTGGACCTAGCCGGGCCGATACGCAGTCAGTGGCGGGTCAGGGGCAGGGCCTGCCAGCGGCAGACATGTCGCCGAACTTGGCTGTCGCTGGAGATGCGGGCGAGGGCTGGCCTACGCATAGCGATAGCCAGGCTGGGGAGAGCGGCGGGCAGGGAGCCGGCGCGTCGGCAGCCACACCCTGTGGACTTGCGCTCGCATTAGGCGGGGGTGGGGGCGTGCCGGATGCCAGCGGCTCGGAGGCTGGTAAAGGCGCGACAACCACCATGCTCACGGTAAGAGCTGTGGAATAGGCGGGATGGAGGGCGGGGGGGGGGAGGTTGTGGCCGTGCTGTGATGTAATGCTGTGGTAGTGTGGTGCACCTTTGTATTTCTATACGGCTTGCTAATTATGTCGCCATTACACGTTCGACTGACAGCCCCCGACTCCAAAAACTAGCACGAGCAACGCACTCCCTGCCCCCGCTGCCGACAAGTTGCAGCCGGCCTTAATAGAAGCAACGCCAATCGCCAAGGTGGCGGCCGTGCTGCGATGTAAGGTTATCCGGGGCTTCAGTTGTTTTCGGCTTGCTAATTATGTCGCCATCGCACGTTCGACCCAACAGCCCCCAATTGCAAAAGCTGGCACGAGCGACGCACCCCCTTGCCTTGCTGCCGACGAGTCGCAGCCGGCCTCAAATGAAGCGACGCAAGTCGCCAAGGTGGACGGCCTTGCTGTGATGTAAGGCTATGGGTTATGGGCTCATGTAGTTTCCAGCTTGTTAATTATTATGCCGCCATCGCACATTCCACCCACAGCCACCGAGCGACGCACCCCCTCGCCTTGCTGCCGACGAGTCGCAGCCGGCTCGCAAGAGGCGCCGGGAGTCGCCAAGGTGGGTGACCTTACTGCGATGCTGTAAGGCTATGCTAGGTTGTTTCGTTAGTTTCCGACTTGCTAATTATGTCGCCATCGCACGTTCGTCCGACAGCCCCCGAGTGCAAAAGCTGGTACGAGCGACGCACCACCTCGCCTTGCCGCCGACGAGTCGCAGCCGGCTTGCAAGAGGCGCCGCGAGTCGCCAAGGTGGGCGGCCTTTCTGCGAGGTAAGGCTATGATGGGCTGTTTCAGTTTTCGGCTTGCTAATTATAATGTCGCCATCGCACATTCGACCCACAGCCCCGAGTACAAAAGCTTGCACAAGCGACGCATCTCCTCGCCCCCGCCAACAAGTCGCAGCCGCCCTCAAAAGAAGCGACGCACGTCGCCAAGGTGGTCGGCCTTGCTGCGACATAATGTTGTTGTCCACCTTTGCATTTTTATGCCTTGCTAATTATGTCGCCATCGCACGTTCGACCCAACAGCCCCGGAGCGACGCACCCCCTCGCCTTGCTGCCGACGAGTCGCAGCCGGCCTCAAATGAAGCGACGCAAGTCGCCAAGGTGGACGGCCTTGCTGTGATGTGAGGCTATGGGATATAGGCTCTGTAGTTTCCGGCTTGCTAATTTTGTCGCCATCGCACGTTCCACCCACAGCCCCCGAGCGACGCACCCCCTCGCCTTGCTGCCGACGAGTCGCAGCCGGCTCGCAAGAGGCGCCGGGAGTCGCCAAGGTGGGTGACCTTACTGCGATGCTGTAAGGCTATGCTAGGTTGTTTTAGTTAGTTTCCGACTTGCTAATTATGTCGCCATCGCACGTTCGTCCGACAGCCCCCGAGTGCAAAAGCTGGTACGAGCGACGCACCATCTCGCCTTGCTACCGACGAGTCGCAGCCGGCTTGCAAGAGGCGCCGCGAGTCGCCAAGGTGGGCGGCCTTTCTGCGAGGTAAGGCTATGATGGGCTGTTTCAGTTTTCGGCTTGCTAATTTTAATGTCGCCATCGCACATTCGACCCACAGCCCCCGAGTGCAAAAGCTGGCACAAGCGACGCATCTCCTCGCCCGCCGCCAACAAGTCGCAGCCGCCCTCAAAAGAAGCGACACACGTCGCCAAGGTGGTCGGCCTTGCTGCGACATAATGTTGTTGTCCACCTTTGCATTTTTACGGCTTGCTACTTATGTCGCCATCGCGCGTTCAACCTACCCATCACATCCCCCCGACTGCTAGCTGCACGAGCGACGTACCCCCTCGCCTTGCTGCCGCATAGTCGCAACCGGCCTCAAAAGAAGCGACGCCAGTCGCAAGGTGGGCGGCCTTGCTGCAATGTATCCGTTGGTTCAACCGCAGGTGACTGCTACCTGCACGCGGAAATTGTTTGAGAAGGGACAGCATACCTTTGTAGCCGCCGAGGCATACAAGAACCGCCAATTAGTAGAGAGGCCTGAGATTACCGACTTGACCGCTTTGTAGTCGGCATATTCAGTGTGGCCGTCTTCGGCAGGAAGCCAGTGACCGATATGGTGTGGTTTTACCTCAGCCCCAGCCGGGGTGGGCCGTGTGGCCCCTGCAACTGCCGTGTCGGAACGCTTAGCGCTGCCTTGCATACCGGGGCTGCCTGCGGCACCCTCTTCAGACGCCACTACTTCGGCCAAAGACGCAGGGGGGCGCTGGCCACCCCCCCTTAACGACTCTTCCAAGGTCGCAACATCACGCAAGGCTGCCCCACGCGAGGAGACGGGCATACCCGGCGGCAGACCCGATACAACTTGTTGCCATCCCGAGAACTTCCCTACTCAACATTCCCTCATGATCTTGAATGAGTTCCCGCACCTCCCCAAGTGCAGCGCGAAGTTCGTGCATAGCCCGCAAGGGGGAACCCATACTGACCCCGCAGCCCTACTTCCTACTTGTTTCAGCGAGAACTGTTAGACAGGTGTGGGAGGCGGAGAACTGCCTCGACTTCGCGGCAACCTACCTACCTACCTACCTTCGGAGAACCTGCCTCGACCCGCCGCCTCTGCCTCGTTCCGCCGCCACCAAGTGATCATGTACTTTGCGCCAGTACACGCGAACCCTCAAACTCTGCACAGGGTTTAAAGCTAGTAAATTGTCCCATTTTCAGTGAGTCATAAGTGAAGTATAGTGGCCTCTACCGTTTACGCTATAATCTTGTCCCATTCCCGTGTTGTTGTGTGCGCACATCGTGACAACATTACACGGCGGGAATTGCAATTAGCGGTGGATAATGTGAAGGCATTTTCGAAATCGACGGAGAATGAGGCGGTGCTGGCGGAGTGCATTGGCGGTGCATAGAATAGCGTGTTGCTGGGATTTTGGCTGCATCGGACGCCGTATTCCCATCCATCCGGCACGGAATGTCCGGTTTTCACACATTTATATGTGAATATAGTGTGAATATTACGCATCTTTTATGCCGGGTGGATGGGCATCCGGCGTCCGATGCACCCCGAATCTCACCAACACGCTACTCTACGCACCGCCAATGCACTCCGCCAGCCCCGCCTGTTTCCGCGCGCGTCCTACGTTGCATTGTATGTATATACATACGTACATGTACTGCTCCGAAACCAGCCCAAACTTAATGAGTGCACAAGTGTAAATGGGGGGGGTGTGGGGGGGGGGGGGTGATGTGGCGGCGGGGCAACCACTCACACATACCCCGGCGATGCATGACATATATTACAAGCCGTGGCGGGTCGGCGGGCCGACCCGGCGGGGGGGGGGGGGGGGGGGTCTATCCAACTACACGTGCGACAGTGTCGTTTCGTGGAGCAGTGTATGTGCCCGTCCTTATTTATACCGCCCCCTACCTGCGCTGCATGGTCCACCCCTACGATTTACTTTGCACAAACCGCCATTACATAATAGGAACCTAGCACAGCCAGGCTATTATGCCGGCTTTGGCGATCAACTTCTACGCACTTTCCGTCCCTCAGCCGCCGGACATGGGGGTTAAGCCGCCAGCCTCGGCAATTGATTAGCCAGACTTGGCATCCCGTACCGTGTCCATGGCTTTGCAGCTCTGCCGCCGGCACACGCCGAGTCCGGCGCCTGTTGCCGCCGGGTTGCGCACGCATGCACGGACGGCCCGGGAATAGATGATGGAGAGCGAGACATGCCGTCAGTGAGGTCGGGCGCAATGTCATTGGGTGGGGCACACGGACGTGTAACACTTGCACTTTGCGCGTACTGCTGGGTTACATCCAGGCGGTGTCACACTATGCAACCGGAAAGGCTGTGTTGCTACTGCAAACGATGCCAAGCCTCACTCGGTAGCAACCGCTGCCCCGCCCATCCCACTCGCGTTGGCGCCGCGCTGCCCCGGCCGCGGCGCGTTGCTTTGGCGCCGCGCTGCCCCGGCCGCCGCGCCTTGGCGCCGCGCTGCCCCGGCCGCCGCGCCTTGGCGCCGCGCTGGGTATCGAGTCCTCCCCTCCCCGGTGAGCACGTCCACCTGCGCCTTGCGCTCGGGGCCGTCCTCCTCCGTCACCACATTCTGCAACCCCCACCGCGTGACGAACCACGCAGCTCCTTGCGGGCGCTCTTGCCCAAGCACCGCCAGCTGCGACACCGAACGCACCACCGCTGGGGACGCGAGCTTCTTCTCGGTCATGATCGCCTTCACCCGGGCCTCCTCGAACAGCGGACCGGCGGTAAGAAGGGAAAACGTTTCCATGTGGTGCAAGCAGTGCTCCATGACCCAGCCGGACTGCACCGTCACCTTGCCGGACCATGCAGTCATGGAGGGGAATGCCGTCACGCCCACGCCCACGCCCACGCCCACGCCCACGCCCGGGGGGGGGGGGGGGGGGGTGGGGGGGGGGGGGGTTACCTTTCGACTTCTTGGACACCGCAAACGAAGGGCGCAATCCGCGTCCAAAGTTGCTGGGTATCAGGACTAAAGCCTGGCGCCGGTCTTCCTGCTTCATAGCCCGGAAGCCAATGTGGCCTTGCACGGTGACAAAGTTCCTCCAGAAGTCCCTTCCCAAGCCAAAAAAATTACAGGTGGAACGGCGCGAGGGGGAAGAGGTTGACCATGATGACAAAGCCCAGGACCACAGACACCTGACACATGCCATGGCAGCCAGTGTTCTGCTTGGCCTCCGCCAGCCGGGTTGTGTTGAACACACGCCGGGCAGTGGGGCTCAGTTCGCCGTCCTCATCCCCATCAAGGACCGACTTGGCCAAGTCCTCCTCTATCTGGCCGATGACGCCCATCTGCTCCAGCATCTGGTCGCCGGAGAGCAAGAGGCAGCTCGCGCCCGTGCGCACAGCCTGCAACTCTTCGCCATCCACCCTCTGGAGGAGGTCCTTTCCATACCCCGCAGGCGCCACCTCAGCATCCGCAGGGGGGTGCTCCTGGGCAGCCGCCATAGCCTTCACAACCTGCCACGCCGACCGGGCGGGTGCGTGTGATTCCATACAACCGCAGGCGAGTGGTGCCACTAGCACGCAGGCCGGGCCCACTCACCTCTGAACGCATAAGGTCCACAATGTCACCGTCCGCCTCGAAAACAGCGCGCCACTGGGTCGCCCCGCCGTAGTCCTCCAACACCCACTCGGTAACGACGCCGGTTATCACGCCGTAGTGCCATACTCCCCGGAACTTCTTGGCGATGACCTTCATGTAAAAGTCGCCGGGATCGCCTTTCCGTATCACGCCCTCATCGGCAGCTTTCACGTCCGCCGGCGGCTACGCAGGCGCGTGGATGTCCATACCGTCTTCGCCAACGGGGTCCTCCCCCACGCCCATCACACCCTCCTCCGAGACCAGCGCCGGCGGGCCGTTTCCGACGGCTGCTGGTACTCCTGCTGCCGCCCCTGCTGTTGCTGCTGCTGCTGCCGCCCCTGCTGCTGCTGCTTGTTTTAAGGCGGCCTTGCGGTGCAACTTACCCGCACGCTTCAACGAGTGCCTACAATTCGGGAATTTTAGGAAGTGCCGCTCTCGCGCCGTCCTTTCACTACTGCCCGTCACGATGCCCTGGCAGTGCTTGCATGTGTACACGCCATTCTTCGACACACTCGATATCCATCCCTCTCCCGGCATGCCTGCTTCCGCGCGCGCGCGCGGGGCGGGGGGGGGGGGGGGTTGAGAGTTGCGGTGGATGTAGCCCACCACCGGCAGGGAGCACAGATGCTAATGCGCGGCTGTCCGCGCTTGGTTCAGCGGTGAGCGGCGGTGACCGCCTGGCTACCCCGTACTTCATGCGCGTGCAGGGATGTGCAGCGTTGTATGTGCAGGGATGTGCAGCGGATGTGCATGGATGTGCATGGATGTGCAGCGAGTACGTGCAGCCGCCTGTACTTAGCCCGGGGGCTCGGCGTCGGCGCGCGACACGCCAGCCCGCGTGCGCATATCAATTTGATGAAATTATGGAAACGAGAAATTCATATGGTACTTTACAGGTCGCGCGCGATAGTCGTCGCTACTCCGTATGAAATCCACGTCCCTCGTCCGTCCCGTATCGTCCCCGTATGTCGTCGTTCGTCACCAGTAGGGCACATTTACGTCACATCTGAATCTCACAGTGCGTAGCGGTCTTCTATCGTGCTACGTCACGCCGCTAATGCGACCTCCCTCGACCTGTCAACGACACTCCTCGATCACGCACCGAAGATAAGGTACCGGCGGCTGGCGACGGCTTGGGGTGGGCCACGGGTCGGGGGACGAGATGAAGAGTCTACGGCGTGCAGAAAGTGAGACTTTCGGCCGATGCCGAACGCACGTGGAAACACCGGAGAATAACCCGATTCGAAATTATAGTTAGGGAACAGCCGTAAAACAACCGACAAATGTCCACAAGGGGTGTGTCCGTCACCCGCCGGCACCGCGGACGCCACCCGGCGTCTGCAAGCAGCCATGAGCCGCGCGGCACGGAGCTGAGGAAAGGCCATGGGGCCATCACATGAATTACAGCATGGGGGCTCGGCGGCCGGGTTGCGGCACAAGCATGACTGCGCGAGAGGCCACGAGGCTCGATTGGGGCACGCGCTGGCGAGATGGCAAGGGCGGCCGCAACTGTAACAGTTACCGCCATTGCTACGATAGGGGGCGGGGGGGGACGCGGCCTACGCGGGAATCTGCGTCCGCCCATGCATTGGATTTGCGCCCTGGCGCGTTCGACGTGCGTGTCGGGCGCGCATCATCCAGTTGCGCTACAATCCGGCGCTTCGTCCCCTTCTTCTGCTCTAGTTCGCGACGGACCGTGCGAAGTACCTTGTGGTTGACGGGGTCGACGATTGCATCGGCCGGAAGGGCGGACGAGCCCTTGGTGTGGTAATTGAAGCCAAGTGCCGTGTTCTTGTGCTTGTGCACGACCTGAACCTCGGCGAGCTCGAGCGTGGGGATCTCGGCAGCCGAGAGGCAGAGGAACTTGTGCTCTTTGGCTAGGGCTAACGCACCGGAGACTAGGCGGCCGGCCGACGCCTCGGCCGCTTCGGCACGCTCACTAAGAGGGAGAGCCGCTAGCGCTTCGTGTTCATCATTAACAAAAGAAGAACCCGCCTTACACACTCATCCACACGCCTAAGCCGTTTTACACTCAATTTGGTCAGGCTCGCACGCAACGTGTGTATGGCGTCCATGGCGTTATGGATGTCAAGCCAATGGTCACCTTCGCAAGCGGTAGGGCGAACCTGCGCCTCGACGGCGAGGACGCGCTTGCGCTTATTCTCGCCGACCTCCGACGCGACGGGGTCGGCCGGCGGCGCGGCCGCGGCCGCGGCGGTAGACGTAGACGCTCCACCAAGACCCGCCGCATGTTGTGCCATGTGTAGTTGCGCCTCTGGGGCAGAGGCGTCCCGGAGTGCGGCCTCGCGCTCCAAGACGGCGCGCTCCGCCGCAGTGAACCGAGGGGCGATCTCCAACGCCGCCTCATCCGACGCCGCCGCACGGAGCTCGTGCAACAACGCGCGTTCCTCCTTGGCGGCGGCAAGCTCGTCCACGGATTCAGATGCACTCCGTACTCGGATTCACACGTGCACTCGGATTCAGATCGATGGGCGGAGTGCGGCTCTGAACGGAGTGCTGGGCGAGCGCGTTGACATCGCTGGAGGTGGGAACGCTCAACATGTTGTCGGGAAAAAGATTGGAAAAAGATGGAAGCAACCGGTCAGAATTCGGCTCTTTTAGAGTCAGGTGATTGTGATGCTCGAGAATGACGAGAGCATAACAGTCGGCACGGCTAATTCGCCGAGCCGAACGGTAAAGTACCGGCCTAGCGGTACGGTACAATTCCCCAACCCATGAATCGCATGAATAGAGTACACGAAAACCCATACGGATTTGCTACTGACCTTTTTGTGATTCACACCTATACTCGTTTGAATGTTGCAAAAGCGCTAGTGCCTCGTCCGGATATGTTGTATATATGCAACAAATGTTGTATATATACTACAGAAAGTAGGGCCTCAATACTATAGGCAGAAATGTCATGATGACTACCATGGCTTCAAGGGAGGTCCAGAGGGCCCCAAATAAGATAACTAAGTTGTTCCGGGACCGGCCGGGTCGGCAATTCGGTCAGTGTAATGTGGCCATCATTCCCAACCCACCGATTCACGAGGAGACAACCAAGCTATCCGGCTCAAGAGCCGTGTGGCCGCCCGTCGTGGGCCGTATCAAGCCCCTGCCCCCGGCAGATTGCGCCAATAAAAAGAGCCATGCAATAGTTTTGTGAAGTCATGGACGAGTCCGTCGCAAACAACACATTCAGCATCGTGTGGGACGACAGCATCCACCGAGCCGCCCCCGTTGCCATACACCATTCTGTACATCGGCAAACGCCCCGGCAATAACGACAACGCCACCAAGTCCGCCCGCTGCACTATGTGCCGTGTTGACGACGACAAGGTGGGCTGGACCTCGTACATGTGCCCGGAGTGTGACATACCTCGATGCATTCAGAGCAAGAGGCCCAAGGACGTCGCGTGCTGGAGCCGCCACCGCCACATGACCGCTCAGGAGCTCGCGGCGCCCAAAAGCCGCACGGACTAGGCCGCAGCCGGTCAACCCTCCCCGATACCAAACCCGACACTACATGACTTTCCTTCCCCGGTCCGCTGCCCGCTATTGGTTGCTCCTCCGCACTGCCCTAGCCAAAACCGGTGGTGTGATGATGGTTCAACGAGCTACAACCTCTTAGAGGGCGACGCGAATAGTAGGAGCGCGGTGCGAATAGTATTAGTAGCCTATCATATAAATACGTAAAATGATGTTGACGCGACCCGTGTTGTATACTCGGGTTGTATATATGCTATACAACATATCCGGACGACGCACTAGTAACAAATGAACCGCTAAATGCAGTATTGATAATCTTTTCTACGATTAATCCTTAATTAATGTCAAAGCTAGGATGTTGGAGATAAACATGAGCTGAGACTCGTTCGTATACCATCCATAACAGCAACGTTGTTAATATAGCGCGACTGGTAATAATAATAGCGCTAGCGACATGCCTCGTTGCATGTCCGCTCGGCGGTAGCGCGGTGGTCTGCTACCACGCGGGAGGTCCTTGGATTGATT
Source organism: Tetraselmis striata (assembly GCA_006384855.1). Lineage (NCBI taxonomy): Eukaryota > Viridiplantae > Chlorophyta > Chlorodendrophyceae > Chlorodendrales > Chlorodendraceae > Tetraselmis > Tetraselmis striata. Next base: position 40,733 of record VCJN01002577.1, read on the forward strand.
CCCGGCTTGTCATTTCAAGGCAATATCGACCGGGCCGGGGTCCCAGGTTTATCCGGTAGATGCATTAGCCTTCGGTATTCGGTATAGGTTCGAATGGGGCAATAACGGTATAATGACTATGCCAGACCTACGACTGCAATTGCTTGGCCCAAGAGGTCGAGTGCTGGGGGGGCTTGTGCCGATGACACGGGCGGGGCGAAGTTTCCTTTCCTTGTAATTTTTTATAAAAGGCGATTTGAAACGCGCGGATTGATCCTCCGTACCCGTACCGCCCCCAATCCAGGTAAAAGTAAAGTAAAGTACTAAAGTTCGCCCAGGGTCATCGGCGGAAGCCGGCCTAGCACTTGCTCTTGTGCGTCAATTGCAGTCGTGGGTAGATTGTTTTTACATCAGGGCTTAAACACATGCGCACCACAAACAGAACTAACAGCAACTATGAAAGGTTGCCAGCAAAAGAGAGACATAAGCTTGAAACCAAGGTCGAGCAGGGGGCCAAGGAGCCAAGAACCAAGGGAGAGTCAAAGGAAACATGATGTCGCAAAGCTGCCGAGAACCAAAGGGACCACCGCCCTGGGGTAGGCCATCAGCCGCGGCGAGGACGCTTGCAGTCAATGACCCGCCCGGTCATAGCAACACAAGCCGACACGCGACGCGACGCAAGCGCAGGAGCACCATCACGTGCCGCGCGCGCGGCCGCGACCCCGCCAATAACGATGTCTGCATGTGCCATGTTGATGAGCAGGGAGAAATGGCGGCGCCACGCAGACAAGAGCTGGCCGATTTTTTTGGCCAGTGTGTGTGTGGCTAGCTTTCGCGAGCTCCAGCAAGAAGGCCTCAGCGTGCGGGGCCAGCGAGCCGAACTCGGAAACGGCGAAAGGAACAAAGCGAAGCATGCCGGCGGCGTTTCGGACACCCTCGTCACACTTCTGGTTTTTGTGGCGCTCTGCAGCCCGCAATGCAGTCGTTGGATCCGAGCTTGACACGCCGAGGATAGGAGCAACGGTGGTATCGACAGCAACCGTGTTCCCGCGGATACCACCATACCCAAACAAGCCCAACATCGGCCGGCCGGCCGTCGCTGCCCTTCGGAAGAGAAACAAGCACCGACAGGTCCGTGAGGATCTGGACACCCACGCCCAAGGCGGACTTCACGTCGTGGCAAACGTCGGAAAGGCCATGTGCCGCCCACTCGTGTGCGGCGTGATTGGAGTCGCTCCCAGAGCAACGTGCCACGTGATCAGCGTACGCGATCGCCCAAGTTGAAGGAGTGATCTCCTCGCCAACTTCCTCAAAACGGGGCAGCATACCTTGTACCGAGAAGGAGCAAAAAGCACAAGGGCATGGCTCGCCAAGGGAGAGAACAAGAGCCGCCGGAAGGCCAAATGATGGGCGGCAAGCGGCAACGCGGAACATGGAATCGTAGTACTCAGGGGAACGCTCACGGACTTCACCAAGGCGACCGTCACCTGGAGGACCAGTCACCAGGAACGTTGTCGTATCGCGTAGGAGGCGGCCCCGGAAGCGGTTACTGTCAGGGCCGCTTGTAGGCATACGCGCAGCAAGCTTTGCGAAGCGGACCGTGTGAATGCGGTGGCTCAGGGTTTCATGGACTTTCCGCATGGAGTGTAAGGGGAAGTCCGAGTAATGCGGGATAGCTTGGAAGTCAGCCGCCAGCCCCAGCGGTCGAGCAGGCGGCACGGGCAACGTGAGAGCGCTTGGAGGGGAGCAACTTAAGGACAGAGGCCAACGGCCCCGCTAGATCCTCGAGGACCGCGTCTCCACACTCGTCAACGACACGGGTATGAGCAGCGCGAAGCTTGACAGCCCACATCGGCGCTGGCACGTTGGCGCCGGCATCGGGCTCCAACGCTGTAGTCGTAGGTAGGTATAGCATAGCGATGATTATACCGTTTCCTCATTCGAACCCCGAAGGGCTATTGCATATCAACCGGGTAAACCCGGGAGACGGCGGGCCCGGACGATATTGCCCTGAAATGACAGAGCCGGGAATCGATCCGGGGACCTCATGAGCAGGAGACCACCGCCCTAGCTACCGCGAGCGGACAGATGAGGTAAATCCAGGTACCGTACTGGACTTCGGCTGTGAGTTACAAAAAAGCCATTATCAAATCCACCTACCTCTGTAGTACTTCTAAAAGTATCTCCTTTTACGGCCACTCCCCATGGAGTTGGTACTGGTGAGGCCGCCTCTGCTGCCCAACAATCGCTTCCTATCGGTGGTACAAGTATTGCCAACACCATTACTACATGCGCTTATGTAGCTCTCAAGATACCGACGCCCCGCGAATTAGTGGCACCCCCTCCGCCGTCAGTGGCAATTCCTTCCCTACTAGAACTTCAGCCAGGCGGTGCTACAGCTCCGCCCTCGGGTGCGGGTACGGGTGCTACTACCTCCGATGATCAACCCACGACGACCATCGTTGTCCAACGCCACCTCAGCCGTGCGATTCGCTTGCGTGACTTCGTGGCCCTCGCTCTTGGCTTCCAGCGTATGGGTGCTGCGGCCTCGCGCCTTGATATACCTTGCGCTTGTACAACGCATGCGGGCCGGGCTCCCTATCGCTTTTCCAGTCGGATCACGAGTCAGCCCGCAATATTCCCCATCCTGCGCGAGTGCTGGATGGGCCTTCGCCCGCGTGGGGGTTCCGCGCTTGTCACAAGTCATGGCCCCACATGTGGGATTGACCCCTAACTTATGGCTTCGCTCTACGCATGGCTCGAATCGGAATGCCACGGATTTCGTCGTGGATCATCTGCCCATCTGCCCCGTTGCGAACTACAAGCACCGCATGCATACCGCTTTGAAAAGTCTGTGGGCTTCCGTGGCGATCGAAGCGGGGGCGGTCCTCGACCGGGACCGCTCGGGAGTCGGCGACTTGACCCTTGAGACGAGTGGACTGCGCCCAGTAGACCGCTCGCGGCCGTCAGATTTGACGCTGGCGGGGTGGGGGGGGCCCGGCGTGCGATTATACATGATCGATTTCGCGTGCGTGTCCTCCAGCACGACCCCCACTTGGGGCAACGACCCCCGCTGGTGCACCCCGGGGATCGCGGCGACCGAGGAGGAGCGCAACAAGCTAGCGGCGGACCGGGCGTCTTCCGCCCCGGTGCAGGGTGTTCATCGGTACTACATACCCTTTGGTGGTTGAGGATCGCGGCCGCCTCGGAAAATCCGCTTTAATGCTGGTGCTTGGTCTACATCTTCGCGGTGTTACTTGCTGTGCGCAACTTCCATGGCGGTCTTTCCGCCCCGACTTCATGCTTCCTTCGTGGTCTGTACGTCCAGGCTCTTCGAAACTTTGTTGCCAGCCAGCCCGCTGAGTTCCGCCATCACCTGTCGCGCACGCGACGGGGGTTGCTGCAGCGAGTCTCTGCTTGCGTGCATGGTACCTTGGGCGGCATTCTCTCTGCCGGAGTGCAGACGGCCAAGTCTGATGCGTTTGCCCGTGCTCATTCCGCGCCCTCTTCTGGTGTTGCTTCCACCTCGCAACTGCTGCAGTGGATGTTTCCTATTGCCTATTCGGGTGGTTTCCTGATCGCCTTTTGCAGCTAGCTCATGTAACTACATAGTGCTAAAAAGATCAACACAGCAAGCCGCCTGTACTGTACCCGTATCGGTACTGGTCCCGGTAAGGTTTTGTTTTCTCGCGCCCCCTTCGATGGACAGGACTGGTGGCAGTGAAACCCTTGCAGCGGCCCGATGGCGGCCGTCTACGCAGCGATCCAGTTGCGGAAAGCCCTATGGGGATAGGGATACTGGGGAGGCGACGCTCCGTTTTAGTCAGCAAGGAAATTATTGCCGAAGCATTCTGCAGTACTAAGACCGATTACCAATAGATTATTGTTATTTGTATATAGTGCGCATTTGTTAAAGCCCTGCTCGATGTAAAGAACAATTATGAATAGCAGAGGCCAATGGCAGAATTTCCAATACAGTAACACTGTACCGGTGTGAATTACAAAAAGACTGTACCGGTAAGCTAAAGTAGTAGGGACGAATGATTTAAGAACCAGTACCCGTATGTAAAAGATGATATTCTGGTACGGATCAATAGTCGTAGCGCCAGGAAATCTTGCCAGCACCGCCGGCCTGCCCCGCCCCGCCTCGGGAGAACCGTCGCGCCCCGGCCCAAACGCAACGAATGGCCCTTGCTTACGGCCAGCGTTGTCGCCGGCCCATAGACACTCTCAAGGCGGCGCTGGAGCTAGTGGCGGCCCGAGACACTGTTCTTGCAGCTGCTACTTAGCTGGATAGGCCGTGATTTCTGTGCCGTTGCCCCCCATTAGGCAGCCTTGGCGTCGCCTGGTTTAGATAGGGCTAGTCCTCCCCGGAGTGAGCGGAAGTCCAAGCGACACCAACCTGCCACCCGTAGCAGCCTCGGCGCCTCGCCCTCGCTGCAGCCGTCCATACCGCTGCCTACAGGCCGCAACATTGAATTTCCTGCGAGGACTCTCTCTAGCGGCATATTCGGTCGCGCCGTGACCCCGCACCGTTAGACCCGGCCGTGACGCCCCGGCCAGCGCGTCTTGTTAAACGGGCGGTCGGCAGGATGGCGGCGTGCTTCCGCTGGGCTGTCAACATCCGGAGTTGGGAGCCCTCCCATTCGGAGTGGACCTTCCTCTTGAGATTGATCCCTCAAGAGGAACGTCAGGTGCCACCGACTTCCCGCCCTTCACGCTCACACTGTTGTCTGTAGTCACCGCCTCGAACGACGTAGCCACGAACAGGGGGCACCATGACATCCTTGCCCGGTGGACGAGAGGCAGCAGACCTGTACTGCAAACTCGCAGGGTTGGGAAAATCACCTTCACTCGTACGCGGAGGCGGCTCCTCAAGCACCTGAGCATTGTCCTCGTTCTAGCCCCCTTCCCCCCCCCCCCCCCCCCCACCACCAATTCCCCCCTCCAACCCCTCCCTACTGTCTTTCCTCCCCTTCAACCGGCTGCTGTCACGGCGCATCGGCACAGGATGTGGAGCGCTTCATGCAGCGTGCGGACCAGAAACGCGCTCTGGTGAGCCGGCTGATGCAGCGGCGTGCAGCGTCCCGGGCGTTGGGCATCCCCTTTGAGGCCGTTACGATCAAGCGTACTAAGGTCCCCGAGCCCCCCCCTCCTCCCCCCTCCTCCCAGCCCTTCTCCATCGCTGATGCACCTGTCTGTTTCAGAAGCCGGCGGCCAGCTAACGCTGTGCGGTCCCTCTGTCTGTGCAGGGCAGGAAGCCGTTTGTGAGCAATTCAGTAGACCGAAGTAGCACCCCTAACTTCAACTTCAATGTCTCGCACGAGGGCGACTTTGTGGTGCTGGCGAGTGAGCCGCTCTGCATCTGTGGCATCGACGTTGCTGCACCGGAGCAGGTGCGCGTACGGGCCTCGCCTCTGGCATGCCTGGCAGCACCGCCCTATGATTTCTGGATGGTGCCTCCTTCCTTCCAAAGCATCTTTGTCACAATCAGAAAGACAGAGCATGAGAGCGTGGTAATCGCCTCGGCCTGCAGGTGCGGCTGCGGGGCAAGGAGCAAGGGCTGGAGGAGCTGCAGCGCATTTTCAGGTCGCAGTTCACCGACTGGGAGGTGCGCCGCGGCCTTATTGGCACTGTCCATACAGCACGTCTAGCCTCCCATTGAACACTGCTGTGTGTGTGTGTGTGTGTGTGTGTGGTCGCAGTGGGGGTGCATCCGCAGCGCCGCCAATGAGGAGGGCCACAAGAGGCTGTTTCGGCGGCACTGGAGCTTGAAGGAGGTGCAGTCTTGCCGTTGAGACTGACTGTCTGGCCAAAGGGCAAGGTATACCTGCCCCGATGTGCTGAAATGTATTGTTGCTTGTGGTAGGCTTTTGTGAAGGCACGCGGCGACGGAATCGCGTTTGAGCTGAACCAGGCTGAGTTCCATATCGAAGGCGGCGGCTTGGGGGACAGCGCGACGGTACATGTGGACGGACGGCCGCTTAACGGGTGTGTATCAGCTTTCCATCGGCTTGCACCCAACCCCCCGTCGTCCTGCTTTGAGCGAACATGCCCCAATGATGACCTCACTGCCATACCTGGTGGGGCTGTAATTCACCCCACATGCTAACGTCAACGAGGGTTGATGCACATCTGACGCAGCTGGAGCTTTCAGCTGCACGATTTACCGGATGGACATATTGTGTCTGTGGCGCGCGGCTCACCGGCTGACATCATTGATGCTTACCAGGTAGTTGGTCCCCCCCCCCCCCCCCCTGTCATGCCTTGGCTTCTGTCAGGCCATCTGCAGACTTCTCTGGCCGGGCTGCTTTTCTGCAAGTATAGCTCTGGGCTCATTGGGCATCCTTAATAAAAACTAGCGCCCGGAGCTGAGTGTCCGTGAACCCTGTCCCTCACCCCCCCCCCCCCCCCCCCCTCTGGGCAGGAGTTCACTGAAACACTGCAGCGGAGGACGCTCACCCCAGAGGAGCACGAGGTGAGCTCTTCCTATGTGTTGCAGCGGCTGCCAATGATTCACGTCCTGCATAGAGGGTCGCGGGATGCCATTCTGACGAGTGGTACGCTGACGCCATCTGCTGTGCAGGCTGCCCTGCAAGCACCTGCGCCTGCATTTTCCACCCTCCTCGTGGATGATCTCGTGCCTGAGGAGAAATTGGATGAGTACAACGCCGCCGCAGATGATGCCTAAGCACTTTGCAGCAGACATTGGCAGTGCGCTAGCAAACGCGAGCTCTTCGCTGACGTGCTGCACAGCATGTGTAGACATGCTCACCTGCGAAACAGCAATGTAACACCCACCTGCACAACCGGCTGAACTTGTTCCATATATCGCTGGTCGGTGTTAATTGCACAAGCTAGCAATAACAAGGACGGCTGCTCGAATTTGCTCTTCCATTAGCACGCTTGCTGGTCTCTTCACGCCCACGTTTGTCGATTCTTCATACCATACAGTATGGTAGGCACTCCATGTGTTTTTAAAGCGAGAGTAGCAGTGCCATTACCAAGTAGACAAAACTAGCCAGTACTCTGTACAAATATAGCACTATGGAATATAACATCTTCGCTTCCCCGTTTGTAATAAGGAAAAAGTACACTGACAACTTCACTCTTATGTATTATATTATACCTGATTAGTTACGGGTTGTGATATGCAACCACCATGCTGAACCTATTAATAACCGCCTCTATGAAACAGAAATGATATGTAATAGCGACTTACACAGTGTAGTACTACCACGCTGGTGTTGCAGTGAACTACCTTATTGCCATGTCAACAGTATGGCCGTCGCCTGTCAGGCGAAAACCACTATCATCCAGGTATTCATGTCAGTATATGTAAGACCGGGGTGGGGCAACAAAATTACAAAAAAACCATGCGCGTACAATCAGCACGCACATTAAATCCTTGCAAGTAATCCTAACAAACTAATTACATACATACACGTATATGTGTATATGTATGAATAACTTGAATAACACACTGCTGCCAGGCTAATGTCCGATATGAACCAAATAATGTATATTATAAATCAAGCAGCGACAAGTAATATTTCGTCGCTCGCGGGCACAACAGAAATCAATCACAAAAAACCCTTCTGATTAAAAAAAATATGAGATACGCGTCTCCTAATTATTCCGGTAATGATTCCGTCAATTTCCCGCCACGTATTCTAACTACCTCCCATCTTTAATTGAATTAGTCGCGACTATATTGTGAAAATTTCCACTGAGACGAATACCGAATTTCGCGCGCGCGCGCGTGAAATTGACCCGCCCGCCGCGGATGACGACACCCATGCCAGGTCGCCAGGATGATAGAAACCCCACCCGCGCCCGGGTCCCCGAGCGCGCGCGATATGCATGCGAGCTACAGGTACCCGTAGCGAGCGATGCAACGCGTCAGCAGCGCGCTGCAGCGACTGCAGGGTAGCGCCTATCCTGCGAGAAACTCCTCCAGGCGAGCTTGAGCCGACGGAAAGCAACCCCGCAACCTGCAGCATTCTGCACCGCTGGTCGGAGTAGCACACCGTCCTCGGGGGAGACGTAGGTGTACTCGGCGCGGCCTGTCAGGTTCCCCCCCCCCCCCCCCCCCTCCCGCGGCCCAACCTCGCATGTCGGCCCACCAAGACTACTGAGCGCGATGCACAGTGCCCCCTGGACCTCGAGCATGGTGCATGGTGCATTGAAAGGACGAGATTGGGAGATGGGGCGGGGAAGAGGATCCGAGGAGCTGCGTCGAGGTTGACTGGCCGGGCGGCCAGTGAGGGATGGTTGGCACGCCCCCAAGGGGGGGGGGGGGGGGGGAGGTGGGGGCGGTGAACGGGAGGAGGGCGAGAGCGCGATTGAATCTCTGACGCAAGCACGCGCAAGAGGAGCCGGCAGAACTTGCCCCCCACCGCTATCTCGTCCTGTTCCGCCTCCTGGGGTATGGTGCTGCACCTTCTGCATATGCTGCGGTGCCGCCTCCTCACCAACATGTTCCTGTGCGGCACCTTGGCAGGCCTGACTGGCTGAGTGGCACAATACAAGCGGGGAATCCAGCAAGCGCCAGACCAGCAGCGGGCGCAGCGGGGGGTGTGGTGAGCCAGGACCTCTGGCGGGGCGCGGTTGGCTAGTCAGTGCGGCCTGGCTGCCGGTGAAGGGGCGCCATGGCTGGGGCAGTGAAGAAGAAGGTGTGGGCGCACCCCTGTGCCATATATTCATAGTCCCCGGAATGCCCTCGCCTAAGCGTTGTAAAGTGGTGAAGGGCTAGGCTGGCGCGTCACATGGTGACCCCTCACCTCTCCTCCCCACTTCGCCTCCCGGTGGACCAGATCAAGCCGGGGCTGATCGAGAATTCCTATGAAGAGATGGCCATCATCGTCAACTACGACGTGGAGGAGATCCTGACGCTGGAGAGCGGGGAGACCAAATCGCAGAAAAAAGAGAAGGCGAAGAAGAAGTGTGCTACCCCCCTCCCCCTTCGTCCTGCTTTTGTGCCTGCCCGCCCCTGCTCCGCTCCCTGACTGCGACAGTGCCGCACACAGCCGACTGATCCTGGCCGGCCGCTGCTGGTGCAGAATCAAGGTGAAGGTGCTCAATGAGGACAGCGATATCGCGGCGCTAGCGCAGGAGATTGTGGACAAATGCAAGCTGATTCACAGTTCCAAGGTACGCGCCCTGTGTCCAGGTCCCCTGCGCATGCAAGCGGCTCAGGGTTGGGTGGGTCGGGAAAGCCGGGGGGGGGGGGGGGGGGGGTTGGGGTCGCAGCACGGCGGAAGGCTGAGCCAGCTGTGGTGTTTGGCTGCAGGTGGATCATGTCGAGTCGCTGCTGGACGATCTGCGGCAGCAGTGCCTTGAGGCGGCGGCAATCCAGAATGCGGCGAAGGCGAAGGAGGAGCGCGCGATGGTGGGGCCCGTGGGTCAACCCTTATACATCCTGTTGCCTCAGTGCTTGATATCTCCGGGAACAGTGTTATGAAGGTTGACTCCGCGCGCTTATTTCCCCTTCTCTGCTCCCAACCTGGCAGAGGCGCAGCGGTTTTGGCACGGAGGACAAAAACATGCTGCGGAAAGGCTCGGACCGCATGCTAATTAGCAAGCCGGTGGCGCAGGCCGTAAAGGTGGACCCCGCGTACATCGAGGTGCGCCGCCCGCGTGCAGGCGTGCTTGCGCGCCCTATCTGCGAGCCCTGCCATGCAAGGGGTGGGGGGACAGTGCGGGGCAGGGGTCTGGCGGCTGGTGCTGGCTGGCTGATGGTGGGGGCGGGGGCGGCAGGAGCTGGATGACTACATGGAGAAGCTGTACGAGGACAAGGTGGAGGACAAGATTGTGGCGACCGCCAAGATCTCGCAGCTCTTCCGCAATGCGGACTATCTGGAGGACCTTCTTTCGCACGACGCGCTGCTGGGGGTGCGATGCGCGGTCGCATGCATGCTTGCCTATCTTTGGGGTCAAGGCGGCACAGTTAACAGCGGGACCGGGGCAGAGAGCTCAAGGGCAATGAGGAGTGTAGGTGGGGCGGGTCGATGTGATGGTCCACTTGGCTCCTCTCTCTCACCGCCCCCATGCTGCCACCGCGCCTGCGCTGGCGCCAGGCGCTGGCGCGCGTGCTGCGCGAGGACGGCAAGCGCAGCATCGACCTCACCACCAACATCATCACCGTCTTCTTCTCGCTCTCCAACTTTAGCCAGTTTCACCCGCTGATCATGGAGCAGCAGATCGGTGCGCTCACCATGGACATCATTGACCTGGAGGTCAAGGTGCGCTGCCCCGTGTGGGCGCTGCAAGTTCAATAGCGGGCAAGAGAGCGACAGCAGCCTTTGCGGTGTCTGCTGCCAAGCACCTGACATCTGGCTCGCTGCGCAGAGGGCGGAGCACCGCGCGCAGGAGGAGGGCATCTCCCCAGGCATGGTGGCGCAGCGTGCAATGGAGGCTCGCATGGGGAAGGTGACTGCCCTTCTCACCGACTTCCTAAAACAAACAATGACATTCAAGAGAGACAGGAAGGGGGGGGGGGGGGGGGGGGGAGAGAGAGAGAGGGAGGGAGAGAGGGAGCAGAGCAGCCCCCTAGGCTTGTCCACTGACCAACAGAAGAACCCCCTGATTAGCATTAAGCTGGTGACCGTGATGCATGTAGCTGCCGTCAATGGGCCCCCACCTGCGCCAGCTGTATTGTCCGCCTGCCGGCGCCCCATCACGTGTGGCACACACTGCTGTGTGCCCTGGGCCCTGTCCAACACTCGCTCGGTCGAGCTGACCCCTGCGCTGATGTGCTGGCTTCGGATGCAAGACAGCGGTGGGAGGGGTGACGAGGAGGGGGGTGTGGAGGCGGGGGGGGGGGGGGGGGGGGTCGTTGCCAGCCTCACCACACATTCTGAATTGCGCTGCCGCCGTGGCCGCAGGTGACGCTCTCGGATCGCGAGCGCAAGATGCTGGGGCTGGTGCAGAAGCAGGACCGGCTGTTGTATGCGGCGTTCTACCTGCTGCTCAACCTGGCGGAGGACGTCACGGTGGAGCGCAAGATGAAGAAGAAGAACGTGACGGTGTACCTGGTGAAGATGCTGGACCGCGCCAACGTGGAGCTGCTCATCCTGGCGGTCACCTTCCTGAAGAAGCTGAGCATCTACAAGGAGAATACCGACAAGATGGCGACATGCGGCGCAGTGGAGCAGCTTGTCCGCTTTGTGCCAGTCCAGAACGACCTGCTGCTCATGGCTGTCATCCGCCTGCTGCACAACCTCTCATTTGAGGCCAGCTGCCGCGACGCGATGGTGCAGGCGGGCCTCATCCCCAAGGTAGGTCGCCTGCGGCTCGCCTGTCCCGAGCCTGCTGCGGGTATGCTCCATCCATAGGCAGCGCCACCTGACAGCTGTGTGCTTGTGGTGATGCTGGCTGGCGCCGTCAGGCGGTGGAGCTCATGCGCGACGGCCGCTTCCAGCCTGTGATCATGGGGCTGCTGTACCACGTCAGCATGGAGGACAAGTACAAGAGCATGTTCACCTACACAGATGCCATCCCCATGATCCTGGAGGTATGCCAACTGAGCCCATCCCACCTTAGGCCCGGAGCCACTCACCCCCCGGTACGATGAAGCGCGACACACTGCTACGCCTTCGCTCCCCTGCGAGGCAGGGAGACTCCCCACACACAACCAAACCTAACCTTTGTTGCTCGCTCTGCCACGCCAGATGCTGCTGGCGGTGGATGATTTGCGGTCAACGCCAGAGCTGATCGCGCTCGCAGTAAACCTCACGCAGAACCACCGAAACGCCGTGGTGAGTGCGCGCCGACCACGCGCACATGCAGCAAGGAAGGGTGATATGGAATGACTGTTGCGGAGACTGTCAACGTAGTAACAAACGACATTACGCTTTTTTGCTGGCACGGCAGGTCATCACCGACGGTGGCAACCTGGACCTGTTGCTGCGGCGCGGCTTCCAGACGTGCGACGAGCTGCTGTGGAAGGTGGTACGCAACATCAGCCAGCAGGAGATGGACATCAAGCGCAAGTTCCGCAGCTACATCGAGCAGATGGTGGAGCTGCTGAAGGCTCCCAACATCAACAGCGACCTTTTTGTCGAAGTGCGCCCCCCTCTTACTCGTTTGCTTCCTCAGCTTAAAAGGCATGCGTGCATGGGTATATGGGTATGTGGGTATGCTACCGCCAGGTGCTGACCTGCCTTGGTGGGCGCAGGTGCTGGGCACGCTTGCCAACCTCTACATCCCGGAGTTCAACTTTGAGCACCTGGTGCAGAAGCACGACCTGCTCAACTTCATCTCCGAGTTTGCGCAGCCCGGGATCGTGGAGGACGACATCCTGCTGGAGATTGTCATCTTTGCGGGCACGCTGTGCAATGACCGGACGGCGCAGGAGGTGGTGGACAGTGGGCTCGTCACCAAGCTGTACCACCTCATGAGCGAAAAGAAGGAGGACGATGAGTTTGTGCTGCAGATCGCGTACACCTTCCACAAACTGCTCATGTTTGAGCCCACTAAGGCGGAGCTGCTTAATGGCACCTCGGTGAGCCCACAGCGGGCGCAACAGCGCCCCACTCGTGCTTGTTTGTATATATCCCCAAGTGGCGGTCTTCTCTCCTGTGGTGACACACATAGCGTATTCCAAGAATTCTATGCAGGCAGGCGCACATAGCGCTGGAAATGCGGCATCCGTCCACGCGTGATGCGTGGATATGTGGGTGCTGCTCCGCTCCCCTGCCCAGCCCTCTGAGCTGGCGCTGTGCCCATTGCCCCTGCTCTTCCTATCCAGGTCGTGTTCTACCTGGTGGACCTCCTGCAGGACACGAATAAAGAGGTGCGGAAGACAGCGTCCAAGGCGCTGGACGTCATCCAGGACACCAGCGAGGAGTGGGCCGTCAAGCTGCGCGCCATCAAGTTTGAGGTGCCCCCCCCCCCCCCCCCCCCCCCCCGGGGCCCCTTTGCTTGCTCTGCCCGGCGGTTACAGGAACAGCTTCATACCGCCATCCATCTGGGATGTAATCCAGCGAAGCGTCGATTTTTCGGTGGTGAGCTTTATTGCCGTACGGGTACCCGTATAGTGCACCGGATCGGGCCTATAGGTGCATGACTAAAGCGCTTATCTACTGGCATGTAATACTAAGTACTATAATCCACCCACCCACCCGCCCACCCGCCCACCCACCCACGGTCCTTAATTACACAGCCGTCCGATTACGATCTCACGGTTGGGAGGTACTGGTACTGGTACTTGCGACTCGCTGCTGGTAGCGGAAAAAAAAACTCTGGTACTTCAAAGCGCTGGCAATGCAATTCATGGAACTGTAGGCCAGTGATATAGAACCCGTTCTTTTGAAATTTTCTGAAAAATCGAC